>OZ030011.1:17159747-17387247 GCA_964023405.1 Apodemus agrarius
CGCCAACCTCCCAGTGTCACGAGTCCTGGGGTGTCGCTCAGACTTTGCAGACTCAGCTTCCTTCCAGGAATCCCTCACCCACAAAGGTAATTTTAGGGAAATGTTGATAGTCAAGGAACATCAATATTCTTACACTGGTATTGTGGTTGTTTCAATCTCTCGGTGTAAAGTAGACGCCAAGAGGACTTGATTGTCTTTAGCACTTAGGCTCCTACTGCCCCAGGCTTCTGTGCTGAAAGTCACCAGTGGTCCATTGTCCCCAACAGGAGGAAGCCTGCACCATCTTCCTCACTTCTCAGGCTCCACATGCCCCACACTCAAGCCTGCAGACTACAAAAGCCAGCCAGCAAACAAGAGGTCAGTTCCTAAAAGAGTAAAAGGACGGACGCCTCTTGAAAGCCTTGACTCATGTGACCTCTAGGTGCTATCCCTTCCCAGAAAGCTGAGCCACCTCTGTGTGTGCATTTGTGCACACACTCACACACACTCACACACACACACACACACACACACACACACACTCATTCATTTCAGGAAGGTCATTAATTCACTTCCTCCCCTACTAAACATCTTGACAGATCTTGCCATTTTTCCTCACTGTCTCGCCAGCCTCTCTCTCTCTCTGTCTCCAGCCGCCCCTCCCCCCAGAGCCCCCTGTTTTATTAGTATTATTATTCTCTTAAGTGGCACATGTACTACCACTTCCTGCTCCATCAGGCCCCGCCGAGAGCGACGGAAGCTCGCTCTCCTCACGGTGACATCTGTCTTGGTGGCAGCCCTCCTCAGGCGGTTCTCTTGGCAGCCTCCGCACTGCCACCAGGCCTGTCGGGTGGCTCAGCAGCTGACGGGCTGTCACAGGCGCCTCATCTTGGGGACTGCCATCTTCTTTTGATTACCTTTGATTCAGAACCATTTGCGGGCTTTAATCACTAGCTGGACAAAGTCCCCCCAAAGTCCCCCCATGGCTGCCTCCTGTGTAGACAGGTAGGAAAGATTCCCTCTGTGACTTGACTTTGAGGTGTAAATGGGAGCCCGGCTGGCCCATGCCAGGCAGTGCAGCAGAGGAGAGAGACTGTCCTTTTCTAGAGCCTCTCCTCTGCTCAGGAGCCACCCCAGCCATGGCAAGGGCCTTCTGTGTCAATTACTTTACTACCCAGCCCATTTGGTATGTGGTACTTTTGGGGCCAGTCCTTAGCCAAACAGGAGAACTCATTAAAGCAGCCGCCCTCTCTGCCCAGAAAGAGTCTCTCTCTGCTTTTGTGCACCCTCCCGATGACACAATTCACACGGCACCTCCTCCCCCTCCCGGGGCGGACAGAAGCGATGACAGGGTTAAATAGTTAATCGAGGTTTCGTGAGGTCTGCCAGAGCCGAGTCTCCAACACTTACATCTGTTCAACAATTATTACAGCATTTTTTGTCATAAAAAATTCAACACCCTGAGTGTCGAGCGAGCAAAACCTGAAAATTTATTCAGTGAATAGAATAGCTAATTTCTCAGAGGAAATGCGAGGGGGAAATTACAGATCTTACTTAAATTCCAAACACCAGAGTGCATGCGTCTGATGCCCTCCTTGGGAGGATTTTTTTTTTTTTTTTTTTTTTTTTTTGTCATAGTGCTGGACCAAAGTGGGATTTGTCATCCACCAGGAACAGGGATGAGTCTCGGTGTCTGAGCTGTTGATCTTAGAGAAGCCACATTGTAAACGGACACCCATCCGTGCCAGGCATCCTGAGAGCCTGAGAGGACCTCTCCCCTAGTTAAATCCACAATGGTCAGGAGTCAGACAGCTGCTCCCTAGTGAGTTGCTGTGATTGGTTTGGGGTTTGGCCACACCCTTCTTGCAATTTGCCCCGTGCATTTCTTTAAAAGGAGTGAGTGGTGAAACCGGAAGAGACTGGAGAAGGGCCCTAGGAAGCCTGGGAATCTTTAAACTCTTTAATTTATTCTAATGCTGTTGGATGCTGGGGGGCGGGGGGGGGCGCTTTAGAGCTCGCCTCTCTGCTCCGTAAGGGTCTAGAATATGGATTTTTATGCTAAAACGAAAGCCGTCTGGCTAGGATGCCAGTCTGGTGAGACACTATGTCACAGGCACTCCTCGCTGTTCTCCAGGGTCGGAGTCTGTCTACTTCCAGTAGGTGTTTGCTGCTGTAAGAATCCTGCTAATGGAGAAGCAGGCGTTCCGCGTGCAGTCACCATGGTGGCTCCATCCGTGGGATGTGGATTTTCAGAGCGCCTACGGAAGACAAGACCCTTGCTGCCTTCTCTCTAACTACCACAGGGGTTCTAACGCTTCTCCCTTAGACAAGGCGGCCCGTCGTTCTGCCTTAGGGTTGTTGGAGCACATGCGTGGTAAAGGCTTTCTTTGCCAAAGCTCAGATCTCCCCAGCACCTCCCCTCCCCCAAAAGGGCTGGGGCCAGCATGGCTCGGTGAAAAAGTAAGTAAAGACTCTGTGTCCTCCTTGATTGTGTCCTCACAGGAAACACCTGCTGTCTGCAACACCTGAGCGCTTCAGCCTTCCCCTCTGGGTGGAGGGTTTCCTAGTCTTCCCTGACTCCCGAACCTCCTTGGAAGCACAGTGTTGCTTCAGAAGAGCCCATAGAAGCGGTGACTCCGTGTCCAGACAGGCGGGCATGGCTCACCAGGCCTGTGCAAGGGGCAGTGACGTCACATAGCAGCCCCTCCTCTGCAGCACTGCCTGGGGCACAGAACACCTCCCCCGCCCAAGCTCCTCTTGCAGCCATATCCCCCTCGCCTGGCCCCAGAGTCTCAGCCCCTGGCTTAGAGTGCTGCCTCTGGCTCAGTCATATGGTGAGGCCTCCTGGTGGGTCAGCTGGCTGCACAGCCTTCCAGTCTGGCATCTGACACACCACACACACACACACACACACACACACACACAGGAACGTACATTGCATCTGACTCTAGGGCTCATCAGGAAGAGCATGAAGCAAGTGTCCTGGGTAGTAAAGTAATTGACACGGAAGGCCCTTGCCATGGCTGGGGTGGCTCCTGAGCAGAGGAGAGGCTCTAGAAAAGGACAGTCTCTCTCCTCTGCTGCACTGCCTGGCATGGGCCAGCCGGGCTCCCATTTACACCTCAAAGTCAAGTCACAGAGGGAATCTTTCCTACCTGTCTACCCAGGAGGCAGCCATGGGGGGGGGCCTTTGGGGGGGACTTTGTCCAGCTAGTGATTAAAGCCTGCAAATGGTTCTGAATCAAAGGTAATCAAAAGAAGATGGCAGTCCCCAAGATGGGGCGCCTGTGACAGCCCGTCAGCTGCTGAGCCACCCGACAGGCCTGGTGGCAGTGCGGAGGAAAGAATGAATAATAGCTAATTCTTGCTAAAAACTCATGGTATCCCAGACAATGTGCCGCATACCTTATACCTATGAACCCCATCCATTCCTGTGGCCAGAGTGCCCCTTCTTAAGACCTGAGAAGGTAAATCTCATTCACAACTCACAAGACTGCTAAATAAAGGTGCCAATATTTCAATTCAGGCAGCCTAAATCTGCGCCCTCTCTCATTGACCATGTCCAAGAGAATCAGAAAACAAACAACAAAAACTCAATCGCATAGCCTGAGATTGTCAGTAAACAGCAGCCTGAAGTAAGCTTTCTAGGGTCTATATAGGAATAAGCCAATTTTAGCCTAGAGACTAAGTTTGCCCCACTGCCTGTCTGTATGTCTTTTACCAAAAGAAACCTTACTCAATTGTTTCTGTGTGTTGACGTCCATTTGCCGTGCTCCTTCACAGTGAGGTGGCAAGTGGCGACATGGATTGCCTTGCCTTCTTAACTGAACATGCCTTTCATTTAGTTTTTACAGAAAAAAAAAGTGTATTGATTCTGGGCTTAGAGACAAATGGCGTGAGATGTGAATCATTTGAGAAGAGCTGGAGGTGTGAATTAGAGAGAAGACCTGTGCGCAGAGCGACCGTGCACAGGGCATGGGGTACGGCCAGGGCCAACAGAGAGCAGCCGGTCAAAACATAGAGAAGAATCAGAGCTGGAGCCTGAGCACATTCCTCGAAAGAAGTCGAGTTACTCCAAACAACTGCACGACAACTAAAATCCCCAATTTTTCCTAAAGAGGTTAATTTATTAAATAGTCCTTCATCTCTGAAGGAATTTTTGTTTTCCTGATGCTTTGGGAGATAGAAGTTACTTATAAGAAGAAACAAAAAACAAAAACATGGCTGTTACGAAACTTCGAAGTTTGTCATCTCTAGGAAAAGAATGAGAGGGAATCTACTGTGGGGGGGGAGTTAGTGGATTGACTCAAGGATTTTTTTTATACCCAGCCAAATGATCATATAGAAAAGAAAAGGCATTCCAATATACAAAGATACACGTTACCACAGTACATACTGTGGGAAGTGTGCTTTGTAGATGAACTCACTGTGAGTGAGCAGTTAGCCAAAACAAATTATTCAAGACAAAGGAACAATAATTTAAGTGTAGATCACAAGTACTTAGTCTATAAAATCAAATATAAATCAGTCAGTTCAGTAAGGACAGAAAATACATAAAAACAAAAAAAAATACTGAAATAAAAGATGTAAATCTAAAAATGACAAACCATGTCAATGAGAGCAAAATAAATCTAAGGGACAAAATAAGCTAAGCAAGAAATGCAATAAATTTTGAGATTAATTAATTACCACCACACATAATAGCATTAATCAATAAACATGAGAACTGGTATTTAGGAAGACACAATAAAATAGACAGACCATTATTAAATCCAAATTAAGAAACAAACAAATGAATAAATATGCAGAGTTGGATTGAGAAATTAGAGATCGTATCAGAAGAGACTTCAACATTAGAAAATTATAGATGCATGCCTTACACGAAGTCACTGGGAAATGTAATGAGTTCTACGATTTTCTGGAAAATTAAAATAGCAAAAGTGCGTGCAAGGATTAGCAAACTTTAGCAAACCAACAGCTCTGGGAAATATGGAAAAAGAATTAACACACACACACACACACACACACACACATCTCTCAAAAGAATATCATGGCAAATTACTTGCTAGTTCTGCACAGGTTCAAGGGTTATCTGTGTTTATGGTTTGATCAAAAGTGTGCAAAACAACGTAGGCAAATTCACACAGTCAGACCCACGTCAAAGCCCACAGCAGACAGCCTGTCCTAGTGTGTTTTCTGCTGCTGCAATGAGCACCATGAGAAACAGCAAACTGGGAAGGAAAGGCTGATTCCGCCTCCCAGCTCCCGTCACCCTGCATCGCTGCGGGAGTCAGAGCAAGAACTGGAGCTGAGGCCGAGGCTGAGGAGGGGCACTGCCTGCTGCCTCTCCCTGGCCGGCCACTGTGCAGATGGTGGTTTCTTGTGGGGGACCACACCCACCTGCCTAGGGATGGCACCGCCCACAGTGGGCTGGACCTCCTACATGAGTTTGTAATCAAGACAGTACCCCACAGGCCAATCTGACGGAGGCCATTCCTCATCTAAGATTCCTTCCCGTAGAGACTCAGTGTGTCAAGTTGACATCCAGGATTAGACATCACATGGTACAAAAACGCACGTGTGATTATTTTGTGCAATTTATTATATTTTTATTGTATATAATTAATTATCATTACAATATGTAATTAATTGCATATGTAATTTATTTATAAGGAAACAGTTGGTCGTTTAAATAAAATAAATTTAAGCACACAGCAAGAATCCCGGGTATTTTGCAAGAGTTGAAGAAGGCTTAACATTAAGAATCTAATAATTCGATCTATCACATTACAATAAGATACTAAGGTTAATTTTTAAAATGTGCATGCACGAGACTGCATTCAGAGAAAGCCCAGATAAAGTCCATGCGTTCAGTGGACATTCCTTAAAGCGTATACATTCTAATGCATTTGGAGACAAGCTGGACGCACCCTTCCTAGGCTAAAGATGGATTCTCCGGCCAGTTCCGTGGTTAGCGAGGAACGGGACAGTCCGAGTGAATCTGGATGCAGGAGACAGTTTAGCACAGGCTAATCCAGTACAACACGAATACAAAGTAACATCCAAGACTGAACCAAAACCATCCACCAACAACCAAAACTAACTGAGAAAGAAACCTTTATCCTTTGTTATGACTCAAATACTGGTTTTATGAAACGCTATACAAGTTTAAAAAAAAAAAAACCCGACTCTGGCGTTCCCTGTCTGCGGTGGAGAATCCCACGCTCACACAGCTTTAGATGGGTGGAGCCTTCCTCGCCTTCCCTGCTCACGTTCAACATTAGCCTGCTGTCGATTCAAACCCTCCCAGCCACCATTCCTCACCGTGGAAAAGACAACCGGCCCCTTCTGCTCAAATAACATTCTTTTTGTTGTTGTTGTTTTTGTTTTTGTTTTGTTTTATTTTTCAAGACAGGGTTTCCCTGTGTAGCCTTGGCTGTCCTGGAACTCACTCTGTAGACCAGGTTGGCCTCGAACTCAGGAATCCGCCTGTCTCTGCCTCCCAAGTGCTGGGATTAAAGGCGTGTGCCACCACCGCCCGGCTCTCAAATAACATTCTTGACGAACACAATTCCCTCCGAAATGTTTTCCTTTTAATTGGGAGTGGGTGAGGTCGATCTGAGATGTCTATAAGACACGCTTAAGTGTAGTGTTGTTGCTACTGCTGCTGCTGACTCCGAGGATGACGACGATGATGACGACTACGAAGCCACCGCTGAGGAGGACAACAACGAAGGCGACTGACAGGAATGGGGTTGGAAAGATGGCCCAGCACTTAAAAGCACGTGCTATTCTCCAAGGGGACAGAATTTGATTCCCAGCACTCACACTGTGCAGCCCGAGGCTCCTAGAGTTCCAACTGGCGCCCTCCTCTGGCCGCCTTGGGCACTGCATTCCCGTGCGCATGCCCACAACTCAGACTAAAATAATGCATGCCTTTTTAAGGCCCAAAGAAAGTGCTGTGTGTTACATGTGCTGAGTTAGGGCCCCACGTTAATAACCAGTCCAGGCATGTGGCAGGGACCCACACTGAACAGAATTGCCCGTGTGCTTGGGTTTAAATTTCCACACTAGAAAAGAGGTGCCCCGTGGAGATGCAGCTCTTTTCCAGCCCTGGGCTTGATTCTCAGACCATAAGAGAGAGAAAGAAGGCGACAGGGTCAGGATCCGATCCACAGAGGCTAATGGTCCTGTGGAGGAAGCTGGAAAACAGTCGTTTATACAAACAAAAACTAACTCTCCTTGGGTAGGGCTATATTTAAATCAGAGTTTAGGAAACAGATAGTGACCGAGAAAGCCGGGACACAGGTGGGTACTGAAACTCTGGAAGTGGGGGGGGGGACTGCGTAGACATCACATTCAGGGTGAGATTGCGGTCTGAATGGCTGTGTCCTCACAGGAATTATACATGTCTGACTGCAAGGGCATGAAACAGGAGGTGAGACCTTTGGAGGGAGTTGGGAAGGAGTGGAGCCCTCCTGGCTGGGGACTGAGTCTGGGGGGAGCGGGGCAGTGAGGTAAGGGGGAGCATGAGGGGCTAGTGTCCTCAGCTCTGCCGGCTGCATGGCCTTGCTTCTCCTATGCCTTTCTTTCTTTCTTTCTCACTATGGTTAATAACCTCCAGCCCCGCTCCATCACACTGCCACGTCCTGAAATTCCTCTTGGTGTTGACGCCACATGCTCTCCTTTGTCCTGAGTCAAGGTCCCTAAAAGATCAGGGGCCCACCGCCAACAGGAACGGTGTCCGAGAGATGCCGCCAACCTTACGTGGTTGCTTCAGAACGACAGAGGCAGAGCCAGCCAGAGCGGCTTCTCAGCAGATGCTGTGCCAGCTGCCGCCTTGACCACGGACTTCCCAGTCACCCAAACTGTGAAGAAAAATCTCCGGTTGTTCCTATATTTTGTTCTAGCGTCCCACACTGACAATGTCAAGAACCCTTAGCAGAAATCCTTACTACATCTGGCCACATGAAGACGTAAAATCGCCTCATCAGACACCACCACCATCAAAATTAAAATTCCGTGCAAAGGAGTGGGTCGCGTACGCATCAATGAGGAACATTAATAGCCCAAAGACTTAAAGACAGCCAACAGATCAACAGATTGGAACACACACACACACACACACGCACGCACGCACGCACGCACGCACACACACTCTACAGGCAACATTCATAAATAAATACCTTGAAGTAAAATGCATGTGTAACTGACCAAATAAGTCAATTCCATTCCTTATTATTAATTCTAAACAAATAATTAAAATTAAATTAAAATGAATTGAGGAGTTGTATTTTTATCCTTGACTGCTTCAGAGCAAGGGAACCATTGACCGCGCTGGGAGGCCACACCCACCCGGCTACCTGGTAAAGCCTGCTGCACAGAGCTCACGGGCTCTCTTACCTTAGCAGTCAGGAAAAATGCTCATTGATCAAGATTAGAGTCACCTTGCAGAAGGGAGAAGACCAAGTATTTGTCCATTTTTGCTGATAATTCCACTCCTAGAGAGGTACTTAACTATTTATCATCTATTATTCAGTTAAAGGCATGCTTACAGGGGTGTTTATCCTAACAAATATGTCATGTAAACACGTGGAGGTCAAGCTGCAGAGATGGTGCAGTGGTTAGTGCACAGGTTGCTGCTGAAGACGACTGGACGGACGTCCAGCATCCCAACACCCACGCTCAGCATCCCACGACTGCCTGGGACTCCAGCCCAAAGAGAGACAAACCCTCTTCTGGCTTCTCTGGATACAAGCACAGACTCAAATACATAGGAAAATAAATCTTTAGAAAAGCAAATGGGGCTGGGCGATAGTGGTGTGGGTCTTTTTAATCCCTGTACTCAGGAGGCGGGTCTCCAGGTTTGAGGCCAGTCTGATATACAAAGTCAGTTCTGGGACAGCTGGGGTTACACAGAAAACATCTGCCTTGAGAAACCAAAATGGATGGATGGAAGGGAGGGAGATAAGATAGATAGATAGATAGATAGATAGATAGATAGATAGATAGATAGATAGATGATAGATAGACAGATAAATGGGAATGGTAAAAATGTCTAGTAATAAGCATAAATTGTGTCCATGCAATTACCATGTAGATGGTTTTTTAAAACCACTTGGTAATCAAAACATTTAATGGCTAAAGCGAATTGTTATCGATACACCCTACACTGAAAAATAAAGATAACGACTGTGTGTGTGTGTTTGTGTGTATGTGTGTAAGCATGTATGTATGCCTCTGTGTGTGTACGTGTGTGTCTGTGTATGTGGAGAGACACAGAGATAGAGAGCATGTGTATGCGTCCGTATCTATGTGTGTGCCTGTGCATGTATATATGTGCATGTGTGTATGTATATATGTCTGTGTGTGTCTGTATATATGTGCATGTGTATGTTGGTGTGTATGTGTATGTGTGGTGTGTCTATGCATATGTGTGTGTGCATGGGTCTCTGTGTGTGCATGTGTATGATCATGTGTCTGTGTGTGTGTGTGTGTGTGTGTGTCTGTATGTGTATCTTTCTGTGTATGTCTGGAGGGGGGAGAGAGACAGAGAGAACATACCAGAAAGTCAGTGCCTTGTCTTCTCTGTCCCTAGGGCTGCTGGTTCCAGGCCCCCAGCAGGTGCTCATGGCGCCCACAGGAATTTGTACAGTGTTCTCGAGTGAGCTGTAGGGGTCATGGGCCTCCAGCCATGTCTGGGTCACTTATGATGCCCAGCACAGTGGATATGCAGGGGACATGCATGCACTACTGCTCTGTCCAGGGCACACGGTGTGTCCATATCAAGGGCAAGCACTGAGGGGCTCCTTCTATTCTCCCCACACAGCGCTCTATCCAGGGTCCACTGTAGTGCCGCTCTCCTCTGTCTCTGACCACCAAGCTTTCCGGTAGTGTGACACCTACCATCTCAATGAGTGAGGCACGTTCTAAACCTCTGGACCCACTTCTAGGACACCCCAACCACGCACTGCTCTGTTACTAACAGCCCTTCTCCTTCTGATTCTCACAAAGTTCTTCTGGGCTACCCTGGTCTTCCTTAGTGCTCCCCTGGGCTACCCTGGTCTTCCTTAGCGTTCCCTCCTGGATTTGTTGTCACTGGCCAGGTGCTGCCCACCTGCTCACCAACCTAGCTGGCCTTCTCACAATACACACACACACACACACACACGCACACGCACACGCGCACGCGCACGCGCACGCGCACACGCACACGCACACGCACACGCACACATACACATACACATACACATACACATACACATACATATACATATACATATACATATACATATACATATACATACCAAGGACAGTCCTCCCCCAAGAGAAGACGTCCCCTGAATCTGTGTGAAGCCTGGCTCATTCTAGTGTCCCATGCCTGGGACATCCCCGCTTAGGGCTCCCAGCTTGGGGACTAGATCATTCCCCACAGATGCTTGTCAGTATGAATGGGGGACAAAGGGTAGAGGTAGAGAGAGCCCTGCTAGCATTGCCACCGGAAGTTATGTGCTGTCCAAAGCCCCCCCTGGAGTAAGAAAGGACCGGGCCAGGGCGTCTGTACCTCCACATCACCCAGAGCTCTGTGCCTGACCTCCTCATGAAGAGGGCTGGCACACTGACAGAGGGACCCACAAAATCATCCCTCTTCGCTGTCTTCTGTTTCCCGGCGGCCAACCCCTCTGACAAGGGGAGAGTCAGAACACAGGACACATCAGCCCTGGAAGTTAGGAAGTGACTCCAAGAGACCCCCCTTCCCCTCCCCAAGCCTTGGAAATGTATTGTTAGCCTTAATTTCCGTCAAGGTAGGCGGAGAAGGGGCAGTTATTGACGGCAGGCTGCGGGCAGTGGTCTAATCTCATTTAGGGACACTGCGCCATGACTTGTGGAAACCGAGTGCTTTAAAATCCTCTGGTCATCCGCTGGCATTGGGTTTTTTACGGGCGGGGGTGGGGGGCAGAATGAGTGATTCACCAGAGGCGATCTCACCACTCCTGAGCTTTTACTGGTGATTTGTTGAACATAAATTCTGCCACGGTCTATTAGCAAATACAACCCAGAGTTGGTGCCTCTGCTCCCCTCGCGGCCTCGCAGGAACACGTGTAGAGTAGTAAGAGAGTGATCGATACTTCCTGTTTGCTACAGGACCTGAGGTAAGTGGAAGCGGTCATAAGATTTCCATTTATTGAATATTATGTCAATAGGTTTTCATTGAGAGAATCATAAAACAAGTTATAGGCCATGTCGGGACTGCTTATCCACAGGAAAGGAGCGAGTGCTACAAGCTTCACTGTAAAAGCCTGCCTATGGCCTTTGTCTTAAATCAGACATTCACATTGAATCTGGCAGGTGTCGAGACACATGATGTCCGGAGACATGGACAGCCCTGGAGCTGCAGGAATCAAAGCGGAGCCGTGTTCTCTGCCCAAAGTCCGTGTGTGTGTGTGTGTGTGTGTGTGTGTGTCACACACACACACACACACACGCCTGCTCACGCTGCAGCAAGCAAAGTGAAGGCTAGCTGTCTTAGATGAGAAGAGAATCTCTCTCTAGACTGATCTCCAACCTCTAGCTCTCAAACCCAGCAGGAGAAGTCTGGTGGTAAAATGGAATTGCTGTGATTAGAACTTGACAGCCCACAGTCATAGCATGCTGACATGCCCAATGGGAGTTAGCAGAGGCTACAGCCAGTGGACTGTGTAGCTCTGAGAATCTGAGGGACGGTGGAGAGCTGGACATTCAATAAGGGCACAGGACAACTCTAGAGGCCTTGCGCTCCTTAAGAAGTCTGCTCAGGACCTTCATTACTGACTGAGTGGAAGCACTTCCTCAAACAAACAAAACAAAACAAAAACCACAGGAGGTCTATTTAAGACAGAAGTTTCCTGAGGCTCTGAGGACCGCTGAGCAGGGGCTGGAGGATCGAGTCCAATGGGGGTCTCCAGAGAGATTAGAGTTTTAATTGGTTCATCTCCTCAGAGTGGCTCAGGGCCTTCCCCTTTTACATCAGCAACTGCTTATTGTGTGTGCTCTGTGTCAGACGTAGCCCTCGATTCAGGAACACAGGCAGGGTTATGACATGTCTGCCATCTTATTCCTTAGATGGGCTGGGAAATAAACATTCCTGACACCACGGGTCAGAGGTTTCTAGAAACCAGAAACCTCACCTGGGATGATAGGGCTGTAGTATGGTCAGGAGCCCTGGGTCCCACACCTTGAAGAGTGTGGTGGTCCTGGTTTCCGATCTTACTTCCATCCTTTTCTGGAGACTACGGTCATGCTTAGGGGTGTGATGAGACTCAAGCCAGCCAATGATAAATGGGTATCAGAGTGTGCCGTGGGTGGTACCCACCTTCTGGGAGGATTCTGGGAAATGACCTGACACCATCATAGCAGTGCCTGGGTCGGGCTCAGGTGGACTTCGAGGAAGGAGTGCCGTAAAGGTTTTTTGTTTGGTTTTGTTTGGTTTTGTTTCCCTACCTGGACTTGGCTGTGAATTTCTTCTGTCCGATCTATCTGGTCAGTACAGACTGGTAAGTAGAACACACTTACCACTGGTGTCTTTGGCAAGCACGTCTCTTGTTGGATTTCCCAGAGGACGCTTGGAGAAGCATTTCACCTCAGAGTCAACCCCAGACACCTCTGATGTCGCTGTTATTAGATGTGTGAACTAGACTTTAGACTCTGAGCTGAGCTAGCATAGGTTTAGACTTCAAGAGCTGTTGGGCAGGGTAAGAATATTTTGTAAGCAGGAGAGACGTGATGGAGGGGAAGAGGGTTGACGACTGTAGGCTGAGTTCTAGTCCCTCAGATCCCTACGTTCAGATCCTGATTCCCAGTTCCTCTGGTTCTGAATATACAGAGGCCTTTGCGAGGCGAATCTGTTAACATGTCACTGGGGTGGCCCTCAGCCACCACTTGGTGCCTCCATGAGAAAAGTTTGGGACACAGACATCCCAGAGGAAACCGCAGGACAAGGAGACCTCCAGGAAGCCAACCCTGCCTGCGCCATAGCCTGCCACCCCCAGCCTAGCTCTGTGAGGAAACACAAAGGGGTCTCACTGAGGAGGGTTTGACTGACTTGTTGTTGTTGTTGTTGTTTGTTGTTGTTGTTCTGGGTTGTTTGGGAGGAAATAGTGATAAGCTATTATATTATAAGCTATTATAATATATATTATTATATTATAAGTAGAAATTAGACTTTCAGTTTTATATTTGGGAGAGGAGGTAGGGTGGACTAGTGGCTCCTCTCCGGTGATGCTGGGAGATTTAAAGGCGCTTTCCAACCTGCTGTATGGCTAAGCCAGGTCTGTGGCAGGCTAGAGATGGTGAGCTCGTTTTCTGTTTAAGGACACGGCCCCTCTGGAAGATGGGTGTCACTAGCCAACCTGCTGTTTAAGACACCTGGGGGGACCCAGTTCTTTAAGGCAGCTAATAACGAGTTTTGGGGAAAAAAATCTCTAGCCTTTTCCCCAAGGACCTGGGCTAAAAGGCTCAGGTTGCCACCAAGCAGTGTGACAGCCCTGAGGGAGCAGAGACAAGCTTCC
Source organism: Apodemus agrarius (assembly GCA_964023405.1). NCBI lineage: Eukaryota > Metazoa > Chordata > Mammalia > Rodentia > Muridae > Apodemus > Apodemus agrarius. The sequence continues at coordinate 17,173,274 of OZ030011.1, forward strand.
CAGCCGGCCCCTTGAACTGTAGCCCTTTCTTGCCCGGGGACCCTGACTGCCCCGACACTCAGTGCCCTCCCCTGAAGACGAAGGGCTGGGTACCATCTGCCACTACAGGATTTTAGCAATGTCTTGCTGTTTAAATAAATAAATGAATAATCATCATCACCACCACCATCACCACCACCATCATCAACAACCTGAGTGTTGGCCTTTTCTGCCACAAAGCAGTTTCCTTGAACAAGAAAACAACAGGGCATAAAGGTAATATGAACTCCACATTCTGGGGGCCGCGGGGAGGTGGAGAGATCAAACTCAGACCAGAAACACAGTCAGGGGTCCTCAAGCATCTGGGTAAAGATAACTGGGAAAGGGGAAAGCATTCGGAATGTAAACGAAGAATATAGAAAATAAAAAAAAATTAAAAGAAACAAAGATACAGCATGGTTGAGACGTTGTATAAACATCTTTAAAGTGATTGTTCTAGAAGGCATTCCTACAGGGTTCCTGAGACTGCAGAGGACTGTGCCCACGCAGTGCTCTGTATTGCCTCAAACGTGAGAGAGTCTGGGAGATAGACGGTGGGCACCCTTCCCAGAATTAGTCAAGGACATTCGTTGTGTGAATTCAACTTTTCGAGTCCCCCAGACCTGGCATTTGATGAACAGCCTCAGAGACAGTTTGGAACCAGAGGCAGGAAGAAGAGAGGACTGGAGAGCTGGGGCCGCCCTGGGGGGAGAGGGTAGCTTGGAACGGGCGCCCAAAGGAAAGAGGCCAAGAGTTGCGGAGGCTGGTCTGAGGCGTACGAACGCTTAGCATTCCGGTTTCAATCTCTGCTGAGAAGCCCTGGGAGGCGGGTTAAGTCATTTACAGGGTGATTAATTTTCTTGCGAGGGATATAGGCCTATTCCCGAAGGCCTCAAGTAATTCAAAACTAGCACAATTCAAGATTAATTCTCGGGAGGAGGAAATGTAAAGTGGGGTTTCCGTTAGCACGCAGTCTGTGCATAAACTGAGACTATTAATGCATTATAGATCACAACCTCTCGTTCACACTCTTCAGAGCCACGAAACTCACAGACACACCCTGCACAGATCGTGTGGCCCAGAGAACTGCATAGCAGGCGCAAACATGAACCGTCACTTGTTCTGGGAACCTGGCAACGCCAGGCTGGGCGACAGGCCACCCCACATTGGGACTGTCCCATGTTCCGACCCCAGGAGGACTTTCCTAAGGCCATCTCATAACGCCCGCTTCTGCCTTCTTGTCCTCCCAAGACTGCCCACCTTTTGACTTAGTGGCCAACGGGTTCAGTTCCAACTTCAGAGAGACATGGATGCGAGTCTCTCTTTACCTGGAGAACCTCGGCAAGCCTCCCCTGCTTGAACTTCGCTTGCAGCCATGGCTGGTAGTGGAAAGGCTTGTTCCTGGACAGCCCACGCTGAGCCAGCCCAGTCCCTACGAAAGGGGTGGGGTGTGTGGGGAGAGCCGAGGAAGAATGAGTGTGTGTGTGTGTGGGGGGGGGGTGTGGGTCTCTTTTATCATGCAGGTGAGGCGTGTCCAGGGAATGACGTAAGTCACCTAGGGACGACGTCATCTCCGGATTCCGAGGCTAACTGTATACAACTTCTGATGCTCACAATGGCCGTTTGTTTCCTCGCATTTCGTTTTCCTCCGGGGAGCTGAGGACCAAATTTGGCTCCTTAGACAGGCAAGGCAAGATCTTCGCCCACAGATGCCCCCCTCCCCCAGCCCTGTGTCTACACACTCTACGGGCACACTTACTTATGTTCCTCCCTTCAGTGATTTGAGACACAGTCTCACTACGTAGCCCAAGTTGGCTTGACACACACCCCCCATAGAAACCAAGGTGACCTTTGAACTCACGGTGATCATGTGGTTTCAGCGCCCCCCCCCCCAAGCGCTAGGATGTGCCACCACACTTGGCTTTACGTGGATACTTTCTACTCCAATTTGATCGTTACAGGCAGGACCAGGCTGGGCTCTCCCATCCTATGACTCCAGTCATGGGGCAAAACTTGGACTCTCCGGGCACAGGGTGAATGCGAGAGTTACTGCCCGTGTGACCAGGGAGCATGGATATGCTTTGTGGATGTGTTGGCATTTCAATAATGGCGGGACATTATGCATTGTGAAAACACACAACAGGCACATCATGGCTTGGGGCGGGGGGGGGGGACTTTAAAAATAACTGTGATGCAATCTGGCCTCTGTCACTAGTACTGTATCCTGTCACCCTTCTTTCCTGTTCATTCAGTTTGTACAAGTCGATGGGAACGGGGAGGCACGTTAGCCGTCAAGTTGAAAGCAGCATGCACAGGTATGAATGAGATATTTCCCAATTTTTTGAATCCCTGGTGAAATGGTCACAAGATACCCTGCTATGGGAATTCAGGAAGCCGCCCTTCCTCGGAGAGACCAAGTTAAGGTCAGGGACTCCCTGGTTCCCCACTTCTGCTGCTTCAGGACCCTGTTCCCCAAGATGGCGGCCTCTCACAACCACCCACCAACGGACGCCAAGCAGGGAAGGAGTCTTCCTCCCTGTGGGGCTGATACCCCATTCCAGGACATTGTCCTACCGATGGGCAAACCAATAGCTGCTGGATGTGGCCAGTAGGTCACAGCCCATGTGCTCTCAGGGATTAGTGTCAGCCTCAGACGTCCTGTCTGCTCACATCCTAGGTTCTCTGTCAGGCACCTTTGGCACGCCCACCTCTCCCCCACCCCTCCCCCACCCCATTACACTGCACCAAGCCGTTCATCATTTACACGCGCTCTTTGATTTCCTCAGTAACCCTTGAGCTCTTCCCGTGTGCTCTACCTTGCAGAGGCGTCTGAGCTTGGTATCAGATGCCTGGTGCTTGGGAGGAAAGGACAACAAAAAGATGAATGCCTCCTAAGCCACCCTCAGCTGTCCACGCTAAGCCACGCCCTCCCCTTGTGTTCCCACATGGGTCTTCCAGAGGAAATGTCCTCATTACAGTGCTCGATAATTGGGGTGTGGAGAGGGCAGGTCATGGAAGTAATGCTTCTGGTGGCGGTAGTAGCAAATCTTCCTGACAGACTCCAGTCTCTGAATACTTGGTCCCCAGCTGGTGGTTCTGTTTTCAGAAGCTGTGGAACCTTTGGCCACAGCAGCCAAGAAGGTTGTTATAAATACAAAGACACACTGGGAAACTCACACCCTGTGAGCCTGAGCCTGGGCCTGAGCCTGAGCCTGAGCCTGAGCCTGAGCCTGAGCCTGAGCCTGAGCCTGAGCCTGAGCCTGAGCCTGAGCCTGAGCCTGAGCCTGAGCCTGAGCCTGAGCCTGAGACTGGGCCTGGACTTGGGCCTGGGCCTGAGCCTGGGCCTGAGCCTGAGCCTGGGCCTGGGCCTGAGCCTGTGCTTTTGGGCCAGACTTAACATTGTGTCACCTTTGTCTCCTTAATAAGGGTCTGAATAAAGACAGGAAGGAAGGAAGGAAGGAAGGAAGGAAGGAAGGAAGGAAGGAAGGAAGGAAAGGAGGGAGGGAGGGAGGGAGGGAGGGAGGGAGGAAGGAAGGAAGGAAGAAAGGAAGGAAGAAAGAAAGGAAAGAAGGGAGGGAGGGAGGGAGGAAGGAAGAAAGGAAGGAGAGAAGGAAGGAGGGAGAGAGAAGGTAAAGGCCAGTGAAGTGCTACTTCAGATTCTTGTCTGTCATACCAACGCTGGGGGAGGGGGCAGGACAATGGAAAGGAGCGTAGCGGGGTGAACAACTCACAACCAGACTGAAGCCAACCCCGGTCTCTGCGTTGGGACTTGGCACTTTCAGTGGCCCCAGGTTGATGGCCAGGCCAGCGTCACTGAAATTTATTACAACCTTCTAGCGAGTGGCTTCCACAGCCCAACCTTTCAGGTGACCCCAGGAACATTTGGGAACCCAGTTCAGGGAAACATTAGCTGGAGCATAACTGTGTCAAAGGGCACACAGGCAAGAGGGCCCTCCCTGGATGTGCGCGATCATTCCCTGACAATCGAGGTCACTGAGGACAAACATGTTCTATTATCAAGGCCCCCTTCCCTCAAAACATCTAAGGTGTATCACATGTATCATGCATTTGATGAATTCTAAAAGAGTGAAAATAAGTCCCCAGTCTAAATAAACCCAGAATGATGATGATCAAGAGGTTAAAATAGTAAAAAGTCCATCTCTAAGCTAATGTATTATAGAAGCTCTGAGCTGTCAGAGGTAATTTAACAAACACCAAGCTCTGGGACCACGTAGCCCCGGACAGTCCTGGTTTCAGATGAGTAGATTGTCAGCACATGCTCCGTGAGAATGGACAGGCTGCCATTGGCTCAAGGAAGATGCGCTGCGCCTTTATTATTTCCTAGATAGATGCTGTCCACGGGACACAGTGAGCTGTTGGCACAGACAGGAGTCACGGGTTACATGAGAAGATAGAATCGTGGACCAGTCTAGGGGAAGGGGAGACCTAGACAATGTTAGGTGGCAGGTCCTTATAAAACAGACAAGTGGCTCCAAAGAAGGAGGAGTGACTGTCACCACCCGTGCTATGGGACATCACAGAGACACAGTCTGAGGGTTACTGAAACACGAAGCTGGAGACGCCAGAACGGAAGACCTGGAGTGGACGACGCTGCCCATCACGGGAGGGTCTGGATAATGACGAGAGAAAGTGAAGCTGTCTGCAGGACACCCTCTGCTCTACAAGGCTGCTGCCGCCTCTCCTGGCTCGTGGCATTCAACAGGACCATGCACAGGTCACAGCAGAGGGAGGAGGGGCTCATGGGACCTCACCCCCACCCACCCAGGAGCTATAAGCCGTTAATGGTTACTGGCGGCAGGAAAGTCACTTCCTTCAGTGGTGTGGACTCTGGGAGGTTGTCTTTGCTTAGGTAACTAGTCCCAACCACGTTCATGCAGGTGACTCGGGTAAGCACCTGAGGCAGGAAACAAATTTTAAATACACAAGAAGCTGCAAGGGGAGGTTCTCGGGGAGGACTAGGAGGGAAGGGGGATAAGACAAGATAATGGGAGAAGTAATCCAAGTGAGTGTGTGTGTGAGTGTGTGAATAGATGTGTGCCCATGTCTTAGTGTGCAGTATATGAATGTGTGCATGTGTATGATTCTGTGTGTGCGAGATGTGTGTGTGCACAGTGCATGAGTGTGTGTGCACATGTATGAGTCTGTGAATGTATGTGTGAGTGTCTCTGTGTGCAATGTATGAGTGTGTATGCACACGTATGAGTCTGTGCATGTGTGTGACTGGAAATATATGTATGTGTCTGTGTGCAGTGTATGAGTGTGTGTATACATGTATGATCTGTGCATATGTATGTGTGATGTGAATATATGTGTGCATGTCTGTGTTGTTTGAGTATGTGTGTATACATGTATGAGTCTGCATGTGTGTGTGTGTGAATATATATGTGAGTGTTTCTGTCTGCAGTGCATGAGTGTGTGTGCACATGTATGAGTCTGCATGTGTGAGAGTGTGAATATATGTGTGTATGTGTGCAGTGTGTGATCATGTGTATGCACATGTATGACTATGGACATGTGTGAGTATGAATATAAGTGTCTGTGTCTGTGTGCTGTGTGTATACATGTATAAGTGTGTGTTTGTATGTAGTATATGAGTGTGTGTATATGCATGTGAATGTACATGTCTGAATGTGTCTGTGCACATATACAAGTGTATGTTTTTGTGCAGTGAAGGTATGTGTGCTCATATGTGAGTGTGTGTATCTGAGTATGTGTACACATATTTATACATTATATACATTTTTTATGTGTATGAGTATTTGAAGGCATGTATGTGTTGAACCTTATGTACTTGTCTGGTTCCTGTGGAAGTCAGAAGAGAGAGCTAAATTTCCTGGAACTAGAGTTAAGGACAGAGGTAAGCCACCATGTGAGCAGTGAGACCTGAGCCTGGGTCCTCCACAAAAATGGCAAGTGTGCTTTTATATATATACACACACACACACACACACACACACACACACACACATATATATATATATATATATATATATATATATATATATATCATAAATAAACGGTCTCATATATAACTGTAAAACAAACAAACAAACAATGTGTGTGTTTGCCAAAAAAAAAAAAAAAAAGTAAAACCTTTAAAAAGAATCCTGCAGTGACCATCAAAGCCCACATGACCTCTGTTCTCCCAACTGGCATCTTGTACCACTTTCTTTCTTTCTTTCTTTCTTTCTTTCTTTCTTTCTTTCTTTCTTTCTTTCCTTCCTTCCTTCCTTCCTTCCTTCCTTCTTTCCTTCCTTCCTTCTTTCTTTCCTTCCTTCCTTCCTTCTTTCTTTCTTTCCTTCCTTCCTTCTTTCTTTCTTTCTTTCCATTCTTTCTTTCTTTCTCTTTCTTCTTTCCTTCCTTCCTTCTTTCTCTCTTTCCTTCTTTCTTTCTTTCTTTGAAACCAAAAGGAATTAAATTTTATTCCATCTGCTTGAGAACAGGAGTTGGGCACACACTGCCCAAACACAGCTGGATACATCACATGCAGGTAGGCACCAGGCCAACTCACTAAGTTTCTTCTTCCTCCTCTTCCTCCTCCTCTTCCTCCTCATCCTCTTCCTCCTCCTCAGAACTGAAGGTGCCATCAGGAAAGCTGTAGTCTCGAATGACCTGCTTGTTGGAGTCCTTGAGGATGAGTACTTGCCCTCCTCCAGCTTCATGCAGATGTCGATGACACAGCGCAGGATGCCCCAGGTGTTCTCCACGCTCAGGTGGATCTGGCTGGCAAACTCGCTGGGCTTAAACTGCTGGGTGACTAGGAGGACATGGCGCCAGGAGTCCTTTACATGGTGCTGGGACACATTCCCGAGCTTCAAGGACTCAGATCCAGCCAGCAAAGCACAGCAGGTCCGCCGTGCCAACTGGTAGCTGTTGTTCTTCAGCTCGGTGGCGATGACAGCCCCACACTGAGAGTCCAGCTTCTGACGCCAGTCAACGCCATTGCAATGCCAGGAGCCCCATTCATTGAGCGTCCTGATGTTGATGCTCCCTGTTGGCCCCTTCATGATGCCATTGTGTTCACATAGAACAATAAGGTCAATGTCATCTCTGGGCTTCCGCCTGCGCCAACAGTAGATGATGGATTATTCTTATCTGTGTCGTCCTCCAAAAATGGGTTTGGGTTGAGGAAATTGTGTCTTTCTCCCCTCATCCTCAGACACTGCTGGGAAGAGGTGTGTTTGATGTAGGTGGCCTCTGTGGCCACGTTCCAAGTGGCCAGATCAGTGTGGCCAGGATAGCATCAGTGACAAACACATTGCTGCTGGGGAAAATATTTAAGAAAGTAGATCCGGCATGTTCTGCCCTCATCCCTCTGCCCCGCTGGCCTGGCTGGCTGTGCACTGGCAGGCAATGGCCAACCTGTTTTTTTCTCATGGAGATTCTGACTCTGAACTTCACAATCTCTCTACCCAGCTCACTATGTTCTTACTGGTGAGTCGCTACCACGCCAAACCCATGCTTCAAATCCCCCACGGTCTTTATAGAGCACCTCAGGCAATCCCACGCTTTGCCACCCCACCTTTCTCTCTTGCACCAAGATGAGCCAGTCACCATGTGAAGGAAAATGCAACACAAACTTAGTTCAGAAACAATGTAATTCAATCTCCGGGCGCAACAACTAAAACCTAGTCTTGTAAGCCTTATTAAATCTGATTCCTCTGGAGGCAAATCCTTGTGGATCCACCATGATACCAGGAAACTCTAGCAGCTACATTGTACCCCTCTGTTGTCCGGTTTCCAAAGAGAACTAACTCTCTCCAGTTTCCTCTCTTCTTCAGTCCAAACAGGAAGTCCCGCCTACTCGCCCAGTGATTGGCTCCTTTCTTCACTAGAAGATTGGTTCACAAGGACAGCATCAGGCCCATCCACAACACATTGCCCTGCATTTTTGCCAGCTTCCAGATGACAAGGTCGTCTGTGGTGGTGACAGTGTGAAAAGATGTGCTTGATGCTACACAGAGGCTTCTCACTCCTCATGGTGATGCGGTCAAAGACTTTGTCATAATATTCCAAGTGCGCCGCAGCTCTGACACGTCCACATAGCGCATCTTCCTCAGCTGAGGGAAGTCCATCTCCTCTTTCACCTCTCAGGCACTGCGAACTTCAGCTGAGGAGGCCCTGGGTTTCTGTGACTTCTGGTCCCATTTTTGCCTCACTCCAAATTGCTACTGGGATTTTTTTTTTCTGCAAGCGAATTTGTTCTCTCTCTTTCTGCTTGGCACTCTTGGGCAGCGTCTGTGGGTTCCACTGCACCATGTTCCTAGGATCGTTGTCTCTGTGGAGGTTCTGCTGTTCGAATCTCATCCAGTTCCGCTGGTAGGCAGTCTTGTGTGTACGTGCCTTGTCCACCAGCTGGAAGCTCGTCTCTTCCTCCTCGTGGAAATACGCATACTGGCTTCCCCCACCGAACTGAGAGGAATATTTGTTTGTATGCCTCTTGTCCTGGTATGTGGCAACATTCCCCAGCCGATCTCTTTTGATGAATGGCTGGTAGGGCATTTCGGGAAACTGCTTAGGAATAGCACAGGGATCCCAACCTAGGGGGTTGTCCTGGATGACAGGTGTCATGAACTTCGCCATCTCCTAAAACCTGCAACCGCCTCTGTGAGCCTGGATGGCAACAGATGGCCTGGGTAAGAAACTGCAATAGTCTTGATCCTCAGAGGAAGCAAGACAGGAGGGAAGATGCGTGCCTTGTACCACTTTCAATTTAACCCCAACCTCCTGTACTGAAATCTGTTCCAGTGTCTGCCTTCCAATGTAAACACCTTGGAACAAGCAACTCTAAGACCTTGCTCAAGCTGGGCCTACGACACCTCACCAGGGGAAGCAAGATACCTGGTGAGGCCCAGAGTCAACAGGACAGAAACTGAGGTAGAGAGAATAAATGCTGGCTGACCAATGAGCCACACGGTGCTATCCTCGGGGCCTCTGAACACTCCGTTCCCTGCCCCCCAGGGCCTGGAAGGTTCTTTCTCCCTCTGCCCCTCTGCCCCTCACCCCCACACTCACTCATGTATCTCTTGAGCCCCAGACTAGGGTGGGTCTCCCTACACTAATGTTCTCAGAATACCCTGCAATTTCCCATCAGTGCTTTGTGCGGATGGGCGGCTGCACATGTGTGATTATTCAATTACAGCCTGTCTTCCCATGAGGGAAGAGACCACATCTGTTCTCGCTCATCACAGCGCCTGGGTAGTCCATGCCTGAAAGTGCTCACCAGATGAGGTGGCCCGGCAAACAGAGTCACTGAGTTGTTCCCAGCCCAGTCTGCGTGGGGCAGAAGCAGCAGGGGCAGAGCACGGAGCAGGAGACAGGCATGGGGGGAGGAGGGAGGACCTGAGAGGATGCGGTGAGATACTTCAGAAAAGATAGTGACCTGTTTCATCCAGTCACGCCTTCATCCACACAAGAACTTATCATCCTGTGAGATGCCAAGGACGGTACACCTCTTAGCACTTGTCTAAGAAGGTGGAGGCTGTGTTGGCAGAAGACACGTGGTGCATATATATTCATATATACGTATATATATGTATATTCATGTATATATGAATGATATAAATGACTAGTCAGCTTCTGTAGAACAGAACACAAAGCTACTTACTCGTGGCCAGAGAGTAATCTGGAGTCAGTTACATTTTGAATTCATAATAGTGTTCTCAATAGAAGGTGTGGAGTCCACACCGGTTCCTTCAAGTGCTCCATTGAGAACTGAATAACCCCAATATCAGATAAGATTAATCACAACCATACTACCTGTTATGAAAACCATTGTACTACTGGATGTGGTTTGCAAAGATGGCTTCTCCCTGAAAGGGACATTGCTTTAGTGGCCAGTAATCTGCCCCCTGAAGAGTTCAGAGGCTCTGGGAGATTTCAAGAACCTGAGCGGGAGCCAGGCATGTAGTAGATGCCAACAGGACCGGGGAGGCATCTTGTTCAACCTGGTGCAATACCCTCTTCATGTGTCACGTGGGGAGGAGCAGGATCCACAGATTCAGTTCTCATAGCCAGAGAACCCCAGAAGTGAGGCGACTCCTGACACAAAAGGTCCCCCCCTCTCCTGTCTCCTCCCCTCCCCCCTCCCTGTCCCTCTCCTCCTTCTCTCTTTGTCCCCCTCCTCCTCTTCCTTCTCTTCTCTCTCTCTCTCTGTCTCTCTCTCTTCCTTCTCTTCCCTTCTCCTCTTCCCTTCTCCTCCCTCTCTCCCCTTTCTGTATATCTCTCTGTCTCTCTGTTTGTTTCTGTATCCATCTCTGTTTCTTCCTCCTCTTCCTCCCCTCCCTCTCCCCTTCCCCTCTCCCCTTCCTGTCCCTCTCCCCTTCCCCCTCCTTTATGCCTCCCCTTCCCCTCCCCCTCCCTCTGTCTTTGTATGTCTGTCTCTGTGTGTCTGTCTCTGTCTCTTCTGCTTCTCCCCTTCTCTCCCTCCCCTCCCTCTCCTCCTACCCCTCCTTACTCTTTCTTTCTCTCCTATCATCTATCTATCTATCTATCTATCTATCTATCTATCCATCCATCCATCTATCTATCTATCTCTCTGTGTGTATCTCCGTGTCCGTCTCTGTCTCTTCCTCCTCTTCCCTCCTCTTCCTCCCCCCTCTCTCTCCTCGCCTGTCTTCATTTTTCCTTCCTATTCTCTCTTCTTTTGTCGCTTCTACACTGTCCTCTTTTGTCTCCTCTCCCCCTCCTCTCTGCCATGTCCTCTCTCCTTCTCTTCCTCTCCCTTTTTTCTCTCTGCCTGTTTCCTTTCTGGCCCTCTCCTATCCTCTCCATCTTGTCTCCTCCTCTCTCTCTTATCTTCCTTCCCTCTCTCCATCATCTTCCCCACCGTGCATTTCTTTCTCTCCATCTACCTCTCTCCTCCCTTCTCCTCACATGTAGCTCCCTACCACACAAACTTCCCATCTTTCCCCTTCCCTTCTTCTCTCTTCAAAAAGCTGGAAATGTGGACTGCAGTGACGGTGGCCTGGCATGCCCTCTTTCCTTGCGGCAGCAGCCACCTCTCCGTACATGCACAGGACTCTTCGCAGTGAACACTCACCTTGACCAGTGACACTAAGAACCAGCTGAGCCGACAGCTGTGTGGCCTTGGAGACAATGCCTAGAGTTCCAAGCTCAAGAAACTGCAATAGTGCATGTGTGTGTGTGTGTGTGTGTGTGTGTGTGTGTACATGTGTGTATGTGTATTTATGCATCCATGTGCACAAACATACCTGTGTCTGAAAGAGCGTGCGCATGCCTGGGTGTGTAAATATGCGTGCATATGCACGTGTGTGCTCCCTGGTGACCGAGGAACCAAATAGGCTTCTAAAATAAATTTGGATAATTTGGCCATTTGAACAACCAAGTTGAACAGATTTTAATGGCATTTTAAGCCTTGGAAAATAAGGCTGCGAATGTAAATGCTGACAGACCCTCAACCGTAACCAGACATCTATCGACACAGTAATAGCTTTAAGAGGGAGAGTAACCTACCTATTTACATTTTGAGTGCAAGCCTACTCCCTAGGCACAGGCACACTTGAATCAGATAAAAGACTCAGAAACCGGAGCGAGCTGAGTGACAGGCGTCTTGGTGGCAGGGGGATGAACGGGATCAGGCTTAAACACCACTATTAGAAATTGGTCCCCATTTAAAAATCAAATGTTGTCATCCTGGAGCCATGTTTGCTGGACAGTTAGACCTTTGTCTGTTTCACATTTTCCAACATTGTCTGGGACAAGTGTGGCAGAGAAAGACCCCAAGCAGCGGCTTCCATCCCGGAAGCTGAGGGGCAGCGAACCAATACACATCCGTGATGATTCCGCTCCGAGGCCAGCGTCCAACGCAGGGAAGTCGTGCTACCAATATTGTTTGAAAGGCAGGAAGGATACCAGGCAAGGAGAGGAGATGGCAGAAAGAAGGATAGGCCACAGACACGCTGGGATTCTAAAAGGTGCTGCTGCAAGATTCTAGAAGGTGGGTTCCCGTCTACAGATAGAGCTGAGCATTCATCCATTTGACGGATGCCCTGCGGTCTGGATTATTATCCCATCCCATCAAGCATGGAGGTTCTAATGGTCCTTGCCTGGCTCTTCCTGTTACCTGTCGCTTTCCCCCTTCAAGCCCCACAGAAGTTGTTTGGGTCATCAATGCAGGTAGGCTCCAAATGCTTCAGGCAGCGGTGACACCCACCCCTACCCCCACCATCCCCACTAACTGTCTTGGCTCACAACCTCCATCTTTCACCAAAGAAGTATTGCACGGCCTTCCCAGCCTCCCTTCTGCGCAGCCTGTCCATTCACGGGCATCTCCATTATCACCTCTAACCTGGCACCTTCCTTTACAGTCAGTTTCCTGCTTCTTCCATTTATCTGCCTATCGGAATCCCGACCCTCCAGGATGTAGATACCAGAGGGCTGCTACGCGGCTGTGCTGACTCTCTCGGGCAGGAGTGGGAAACTGAGTCTTAGAGGCAAGGAAGTCTGAGAGGGCCCTGGCAAAGGTGGGCACTTGGCCCTTCAGACCCGGCTTTCTCAGGCACACAGCCCTGCCTAAATCCCCAGTCACATCCTGGCACTGCTGCACCAGCCTAAGCTCTGCCACTGTCTTGAGAAGTGTCATCCTGCATTCCAAATGTGCCAGCCTTATTGCCACCACCAACAGACTTCATAATGACGCTGCCAATACCATCAATGGCATCTCTTAATGACACTCCATCAAGAGAGAGGATCCCGTCGCTGCCTCTGGCACTGTCATTTGGCTCCTTTGCTCTCTGGCAGACTTGAAATACTCTCTGAATTCCCAGCACCACCACCACGACGGTGACGACGACGACGACGACGACGATGTCGACGATGTCGAAGACAACAACAACAACAACCGCAGTAATGGTAATGACTAGCCATGAGTGAACTCTGCTTCTGAGCCAGGTACTATGTGTGTGTAAGAGAGGAATGGGCCCAAATAATCATAGTTTTAAGGGATGTCTGGTCACACATATTTAAGGATTGAACAGCTCAAGCAGCAATCCCTCTGCAGTAGTTGTGCCATGGTTCTATAAAAGGGCAGATTCCAAGTGCATCAGCTCTCAACCACTGGTTCTAATCAGCATGGACTCAGGTACCATCACCCCAGTTCTCAAGAGATAGATGTCATGGCATGTATAGACCGAGACGCTTTCTCAAGGTTAAGTAACGAGTGGGCAGCTGTCAGCCACAATCAGAAACAGTTGTGTATCAGTGCCCAAAGCCTTGTTGCTGCCTTTGACTCTACCAAGAACTGCCTGTCATGTTGATGACATCATGTCTGATGCCCCACAAGTCTGGGGAGCCTCGGGAAGGAGGGGTGGCTAATGTGGAAGAAAACAGAGCAACCCTTAGCTACTGACTCCAGAGTAAACATGGAGAAGCAGCCACATCTGGAAGCCGGGGTGAGTTCCCTGGAGACACCGTGCTGCAAGGATCCTTTCTGATTCTCTGATGCTCTCAATACTGAGGATGAAGCAGGCTCCACAAGCTAACCCAGAAGACAAAGCCATTCGTATCAAACCTGGTCTGAGAAGAGATGATGCCCCTGAGGATGATCACTAGCAGAACTAACACCCAAATACTGGGCAGTTTTCCATCCAGAGAGCTAGACTCAGTAGCAGGCAGCACCATCTTCACTGAGGGAGGTCGTTACTAAGAGATTTTCAGCCCAATCACGGTAGGAAGCTGGCTCCAGGAGAGTTGATATGATCCTCACTTGCTGTGCGACCTTGGAGGGAATCTCAAAGACCTTCAGGATGAGCCAGACTCTGTGTATAAAGTGGGAAGGTAACATTAAGAAGCTAATTCCTTGATGGTGGTGAGCCACTAGAGCCGTGGACACTGGAAAACACAACTAGGCTTCAGAGCTCAGCTCCACTACCTGCTAGCTGAGCCACCTTGGCAAAATACCTAAACTTGCTGTGCCTCGGTTTTCCTGTCTGTACAATAAAGAACGATCTGACAGGCCCTTGTGAAGATGCAGCGAGTGAGCTCACCAGCTCAAGGCTGGCCGTCTAGTGGTTGCTCAGAAGTCGCCGTGGCTTCACAGCTTATGGCTTTGCTTCAAATCATAGTCTGGACTCTGTTGGAACTTTCCCATACAGTTACAATGGACAGAGGGTTGGACTGCAAAATTGAATAGGCAGACTGGTAGGATGGATAGACAGGTGATAGATAGATAGATAGATAGATAGATAGATAGATAGATAGACACACAGATGATAGTCAAATAGATAGATAGATGGATAGATAGAGATAGATAGATAGATAGATAGATAGATAGATAGACAAATGATAGATAGAGATAGATAGATAATAGATGATAGATCAATCTATAGATGATAGATTGAAGATAGAGATAGATAGATAGATAGATAGATAGATAGATAGATAGATACACAGATGATAGTCAAATAGATGATAGATAGATGATAGATAGATAGATAGATAGGTAGATAGATAGATAGATAGACAGACAAATGATAGTCAGATAGATAATAGATGATAGATCAATCAATAGATAGATGATAGATTGAAGATAGAGATAGATAGAGAGATAGAGAGATAGATATAGACAGATGATAGTCAAATAGATGATAGATAGATAGATAGATAGATAGATAGACAGATGATAGTCAGAGATAGATAGATAGATAGATAATAGATGATAGATCAATCAATAGATGAGAGATTGAAGATAGAGATAGATAGATAGATAGATAGATAGATAGATGATAGTCAGATAGATAATAGATCAATCAATAGATAGATGATAGATTGAAGATAGAGATAGATAGATAGATAGGGAGAGAGAGAGAGAGAGAGAGAGAGAGAGAGAGAGAATTATTGAAGATAGATGATAGGTAGGTACATAGATAGATAGATAGATAGATAGATAATAGACAGAAAGATAGATAGACAGATGATAGAGGGATGATAGAGATAGGTAAAAACATATGAATGGGTGCATAAATAGACAGACAGGATAGATTAATAGATGGTAAAAGAACAGATGACAGGATTTTTGATGAAATGAATATGTAAACTCAGAATTAGCCACTGCCTCTGATGTCCACTTAGAGAGTGTTCTCTGCCGATCCGCCATTATGCATCCAATGGCACCTGTGTAGGCCTGACCATGGTAGAAAACGCTCTCTCTCTCAACGTCCTCATCTGTGGAGGCTCCAACCGTCCTCCCGTGTCTCTGTGACGGAGGACTTTCATCTAATTGTCAGACTTGAAATCTGATGAATTATATGAATTAGTAGTGCATGCTGGTGGCATTTACTGTGACACTTCCACACCCCTAGAATGTGTGTGTGTGTGTGTGTGTGTGTGTGTGCGTGTGTATGTGTGTGTGTGTGTGTGTATGTGTGTGTGTGTGTATGTGTGTGTGTGTGTATGTGTGTGTGTGTGTGTGTGTGTGTGTGTGTGTGTGTGTGTGTGTGTGTGTGTGTGTGTGTGTGTGTGTGCGCGCGTGTGTGTGTGTACAGGAGTTAGAACATGAGATCATCTCACACTCCATAAAAATCAACTCAACAAGGCCTGAAGGTGCCACGTCAAACAGTGACACCACTAGAGAGGGATCTCGGTACAGGCAACGGGGCTTTGGCAGTGACCCCAAAAGCACAAGAAGTAGAAACAAGAGCAGACCAATGCATTTCGATAAATTGAAAGGCGTGCGCCCAGCACAGGAAACAAACACAGCATGGAGAGACAGCGCCAGCTATTCATCTGACAGACGGCTGATGTCCAGAATACAGAAGGAACTCAGCACACACACACACACACACACACACACACACACAGACAAAAGCAATCCAATTAAAGCCAGCAGCTGATCTGAATAGACGATGCTTAAAAGAAACAATTTCCAAAGCCAAAGAACACAGCTTTGAAAATAAAAGCCTTGCATGTCTTTCTTCTGGCCAAGCTGGTCACTACTGCAGTTTCTCTCAGATTAGAATATAGGGGCGGGGGAGCGTTGCCTTATAGTCTGAAGGAGAGGTGGGCGGCGAGGGTGAGGAAGCAGCCAGAGCATCAGTAGCATGAGCCCCGTGTTCTCTGCGGAGTCTGCCCCTTGGGTGTTTACTTCCTCTCTGAGTGTGAGCTGATGTTGCATTTGCTTGGTTTTGGTTTTCTCCTCCTCTTTTGACTCTCTCCCTTTTGTTTTTATTGAGACAGAGCCTTCCGCATCCCAGCTGAAGAGATTGCTCTCTTGAACGCCTGATCATCCTGCTTCTATCTCCAAGCTACTGGGATTATGGCCACGCACCACCAAACCTCTCAGTTTTTCTTCTCTATAAAGATCTTTCGGCTGGGCGGTGGTGGCACACGCCTTTAATCCTAGCACTTGGGAGGCAGAGATAGGAGGATTTCTGAGTTCGAGATCAGTCTGGTCTACAGAGTGAGTTCCAGGACAGCCAGGGCTACACAGAGAAACCCTGTCTTGAAAAAAATCAACCCCACCCCACCCCACCCCCCCAAAAAGAAGAAAGAAAGAAAAAGAAAAAAAAAGAAAAGATCTTTCTAAAAGTTTTTTGTTTAGCATATATTTTGGAAGCAAAGAAAGTTCATAAGAAACTTTCATAGTCACACACACACACACACACACACACACACACACACACATGGGGGGTCCCTCCTCTCAAAGGGTCCTCCCCAGAGCCAGGCTCTACCCACCTGTGTGCCTTTCTCCTGAGCTGTGTTAGTGCAGCTGGTGCAACTCTGCCAGGAAGCAGGGCTGGCTTTCCTTTTCCAGGTTACAGAAGCTCAAAGAGGAAATCTCCACCCTGAGTCACGTGATGTCACATCGCTGTAGGCTCTCAGACCCCCTCACATTTCTGTCACATCCCCACTAGGTCAAAGGCATGTATCACAGGTCAAACCACAGCGCATCTTCTAGAAGAATCCCAAGGTGCTCTCCCTTTTCCATTGTAGGGTGTTGACTTCTTTGTCAAAAATCAAGTGACCGTAGGTGGATGGATTTATTTCTGGGTCTTTAATTTAATTCCATTCATCGACCTGTCTGTTTCTATATCAATACCATGCAGTTTTTATTACCATTGCTCTATAGTGCTGCTTGAGGTCAGGGATGGTGATACCTCCAGAAGTTCTTTTATTGTTGAGGAATGTTTTCCCTATCCTGGGATTTTTGTTTTTCCGTATGATGTTGGAAATTGTCCTTTCAAGGTCTGCAAAGAATTGTATTGGATTGTGTTGAATCTGTAGATTGCTTTTGGAAAGATGGCCATTTTCACTATGTTAATCCTACCAATCCATGAACATGGGAGATCTTTCCATCTTCTGATATCTTTAATTTCTTTCTCAGATACTTGAAGGTCTTGTCATACAGATCTTTCATTTGCTTGGTTAGAGTTACACTAAGATTTTATATTACTTGTGTCTGTTTAGAAGGGTGTTGGCTCCCTAACTTTTTTCTCGGGCTTTTTATCATTTGTATAAAGCAGGGATTTTTTTTTAAAGATTCACTTACTTATTTTATATGAATACACAGTCTCTATCTTCATACCTTCCAGAAGAGAGAGCATCATATCCCATCACAGATGGTTGTGAGCCACCATGTGGTTGCTGGGATTTGAACTCAGGACCTCTGGAAGAGCAGTCAGTGCTCTTAATCTCTGAGCCATTGCTCCAGCTCCCAGGATGATTTATTTGAGTTAATTTTGTATCTGGCCACTTTGCTGAAGGTGTTCATCAGCTGTAGAAGTTCTCTGGTGGAATTTTTGGGGTCACTTATGTATTCATGGAGGAAGAAAACTGGGTGGGAGAAGGAAAGGGGAGGGGAGCATGGTGGCAGGGGAGAGCAGGGGGAAGAGGAGAGAAATTGGTAGGGAGAGGGGCTATCTCTAGGATGTGCCAGAGATCTGGAATGGGGGTTGGGGGAAGCTCCAGGGTGTCTATGTGGGTGACTCAAGCTGAGACTCCTACCAGTGAGGGATGTGGGTCGTGAAGTGGCCACTTCCTGTAGCCAGGCAGGACTCTTGGTGGAGGGATAAGGGCACCAACCCACCATAAAACTTTTGACCCAAAATGTATCCTGTCCACAAGATGTGCAGGACAAAGATAGAGGAGAGATGGAGGAAATAGCAGACCAATGCCTGGCTCAAATTGAGACCCATCCCGTGGGCAAGAGACAACCCCTGACACAATTAATGATACTCCATTATGCTTGCAGACAGGAGCCTAGCATAATTGTCCTCCGAGAGGCCCCACCCAGCAGCCAATGGAAAGAGATGCAGAGACCCACAGCCAAACATTAGGTGGAGCTCCGGGAGTCTTGTGGAAGAGTTGGGGAGAAGGATCGAGGGACCTGAAGAGCACAGAGACATCACAGGAAGACCAACAGAGTCAACTATTGGACCCAAAGGGTCTAATGTCTGGGTGTCCTTACTCACAAAGGCACAGAGCCTGAGATTGCTGCAACAAGCATGAGGTTTATTGATCCAGCGTGCTGGGGTCATCCTGCAAGTGGGACAGAGGCGACCCTGATGGGACATTGTAGGCAGTTCTTATACTTTTTAGAGGTGCAAGTTACATCAGTCAAGTTGCAATTAAACCTATTAACTAACCTCAATTGACTATTGACCTTTAGATCTGCCTGGGGTCTTCCAGAGATCAGGTAGTTATCAGTTAATACATTCTTTCTCAGGAATGCCTCGTGGCTTATCTTTGACTCCTGGCTGGAGCAGGAAGCTGTAAAGAGGGTATCTTAACTAAGGCAATTACAAAGACTCTAAATTCTTTCTCATGTTAGGTAATTCTTGGAACAAAGAAGGGAAGTGGTCACTAGTGCCACAACTATTACTTCTCACAACTAACCTGGACCCCTGGGGGCTCACAGAGACTGAACCATCAACAAGAGAGTGAACATGGGCTGGATCTAGGCACCTCACACATGTGTGGGAGAAATGTACTTGGTCTTCATGCAGTCCCCCAACAACTGGAGCAGGGGCTGTCCTTGAATCTGTTTCCTGCCTATAGATCCAGTTCCTCCAACTAGGCTGCTTCATCTGGTCTCAGTGGGAGAGGATTCAACTAGTCCTGAAGTGACTTAATGAGCCAGGAGGGGGAGAATTGGGGGAAGAGGGGCTCCTCCTTCTCAGAGAGGAAGGGGAGGGAGACTGGGAAGAGGATTTGAGTGATGGGATACTGGGAGGAAAGATGGACTGATATTGGGATGTAGAGCAAATTAATAAACTAATTTAAAGACAAAAGAAAAGCACAAGGGCCAGGAGACATGTGGAACTGGACCATACTCTATCAGTGGAGGACACAGAGGCAGTAGAACCAGACAGCATGCCCCTGGTGTTTTGAGTAGCCTTTTTCTTCTTTCTCTCTGTTTTATTAAATTGTTTAATAATGCCACACTACTGTGAGAAGCTTTAAATTTATTTTAAGATACCATTCTCTCTCTTGCTTCATGGAATACCCAGACACCCATTTTTATTTATATTTGAATAAGAACTTAAGAAAAGGAGCTGAAGAAATGGCTCACTGGTTAAGAAGGTGCAGGACTCCTGCAGAGGACCAGAGTGCACTTACTAGGTGAGGTGGTTCACAACAGCCATCACTACAGCTCTAGGAAAATCTGATGTCTCTGCTTCCACGAACATCTGCATTCAACACACACACACACACACACACACACACACACACACACTCACACACACTTTAAAATAAAATTTAAAAAGAAGAGGAGGATGGGAAGGAGGAGAAGGAGGAGGAGGAGGAGAAGGAGAAGGAGAAGGAGGAGGAGGAGGAGGAGGAGGAGGAGGAGGAGGAGGAGAAGGAGAAGGAGAAGGAGAAGGAGAAGGAGAAGGAGAAGGAGAAGGAGAAGGAGAAGGAGAAGGAGAAGGAGAAGGAGAAGGAGAAGGAGAAGGAGAAGGAGAAGGAGAAGGAGAAGGAGAAGGAGAAGGAGAAGAAGAAGAAGAAGAAGAAGAAGAAGAAGAAGAAGAAGAAGAAGAAGAAGAAACAATTCTGAAGAAAGTCACCCAGCTTTCCAGATCAATTAGAACCTTCCAAGTTCAAAGCATCAGCACTGTGATGAGACTGAGGTCCCGCCCCCACCCCTTCTGGGAGGGCCACAAGGAAGCCATGCCCTGAAAATGGAGTTGGAATGCATCTGCTGACCAAGGCAGACAAGGAAGGAAAGATTCACACTATTATGTAACTAAATGTCCCCATGAAGCAGAAACATGCTGTTTTGAACTGTTCAGGTGATGCAGGGCAGGGCTGCACTCTGTCAGGTCACCTGGCTCTGCAGACAGACTACTCTCAGAGGCTCAGGGCAGCCCGAAGAATTTCCACTCCACAACAAACCTCTCCTCAGATCCTTACTCCTGAAGGCAGCCTTCTCTATATGTCCCTGGGCTTCCAAGCTCTCCAAGACCCCTGAACTAATAAGCTGTGACTTCAGAATCTTTAAATGTTAGACTTCATAGTGCAAAGAAACACTTCCCTGAGTGTTTCTAAGTACCAGCGAATCCCAGTACCTTGAGTTGACAGAAGGCTGGGCTCTACCTCTATTCCTGCCCAGGCACTTAGGATTCACATACACTTCCATGAGGGAGCGTATGCCTCCTTCCCCAACACAGTTCTGAGACAAGCAGGCTTCTGGTGCAGGGTGCCCCGGTAAGGGCTGTCTTCTGTAACAGGAAGATGCCCTGAGAGATCAACAAGCCCCAGATCCTCTCTGCTCAACTTAGGAGTGAAGCTTAAGGACCCTGAGGTGGCTATTCCTGGTTGTCAACTTGACTATATGTGGAATGAACTACAATCTAGAATTGGAAGGCTCACCTATGATCCTAATTTGGAGGCTCAAAGATATAAGTTTCTGACCTGGATTTAGCATGGAGATCTTGAAGCATGGATTCCAGTTCAAGGTCATCTGGGATTAAAGGTGCGGAGACATACACCTTTAATCCCAGATTTCAAGTTCATCTGGGATTAAAGGTGTACATCTTTAATCTGGGCTACACCTTCTACTGGAGACATATATAAGGACATTGAAAGAAGGAAAACTCATTCTTCCTTGCCGGTTTGCTTCGTGGGACTGAGCAACTGCAAGATCCTTGGACTTCCATCCACAGCTGCTGCTGACTACTGTTGGGGAGTTGGACTACAGACTGTAAGTCATCGACAAATTCCCTAACTACATAGAGACTGCCCATACGATCTGTGACTCTAAGAACCCAGACTAATACAGACCCAGAGAACATTTAAGAGTGTAGTATCTATGGCCAGACATTGAGTTAACTTTATAGAAATTGATCTGAGTTTTATCAAAGGTAAGGAGTAAGGAGTTTTTTCTCGGAGAGGAAACTGGGTGACAACCATGGTCTAATTCACTCTCTAGTATTGACATGGGGCAAATTGTTTCCATCATAGGGGCAGTGGCTCTGTCCATGCATGGGGATTTCTCTTGATCCTCAGACATCCTCTGCTAGACACTGTTATAATATACTCTCCATCTATGGGGGTCCCTAGAATCTTGTACCTTATATGAATGATTGTATCATCCCAATCTAAAAGAGAAGCCAACACTTGGCCACAGGACTTCAGCAGCATGAATCTTGTCTTAATCATCAGGTTGGCCTGTCAGTCTGTAAATTACAGCGTTCTGTGTGTCCTCATTAAGTATAATGTGGACTGTAAGGTAGAACTTTAGGCCTACTGGCCATTTTAGGAAACAAGGAAATCTATAGCAACTTTATCAGACTCTCACCCAGCCTATATTCATTCTGCACTACTATGTGTGCGGGGCCTACCAGGTGTTAGGCACTATAGTCAGGAACCTTCTGAACCCAGCTGTGTAAGCCTGTCATTGTGGAGAAATGGATAGACACATCTGTTAGAAGCCAATGGAGCCAATGGTGGGAGTGTGTCAGGACGTGTGCCATCACTGCACATAAATAATACAGAATTCAAGGTGTGACTACTAGGAATGAGGCACATCCACGATATTAGGGAGGACACCACCAAAGAGATAGGGGACATAGGGCCAACTCTCTGGAGACAAGTCTTCTAATAACAAATGCCATACATTTACTCTCTGCCCTCCCCCCAGACATCCCAAAATTTTTGCAAGAGGCATGCTGGAAGGAAGTGTGGGGAGCAGTGGCTCCATCTTTGTCCATATGTTGTCTGAGGCAGGAGACTGCTCCTCAGGACTCACCATGTATCATTGCTTCCCAGAAATGGCCTTGGAAACTTGCAAGGTTCCAGAAGCCCCTCCAGGTCTCTAACTTCATCACTGTGCTTTGCACAGCAGGACTTGTGCCCAGGACTGCAGTATGCAAGAAAGAGAAGCTTAAGGACGGCTTTTGCAAGGAAGAACCAAGGACCCTTTTGGTCTGTCTACACCTGCCACATGAGGACACAACATTTTTCTTTCCAGGGGCTAGAGCGAGACACAAGACCAGGACAGAGCAGCCAAATCTCTGACAACCTGGTCTCTCACATCTTAGGTCATCACTTCCACCTCATTGTAAAAGATTACCCCAGTCACTAAGCTCCCACCCTGTGCCCCAACAAAGGTCAAGGGCAGAGGAGTTTGACTCTGTGTCCCTTGGAAGGAGCTGATGAATATTCATAACCACTTTCATTCCATCACCATCCTCCGAGGGAACCCTGGACTGTGGATAGAAATGGCACAGCCCAGACTTGGCCATTTATTTCCACTTCTACCTAAGCCCCGAGTTCCTATTTGGGTTGCAAGAACAGCAGTCAGTCTCCAGCTAGCAAGACACGGGGTGGCGGGGCAGGGGGGGGGGTTGTCCAGCTCATTCCACAGTCAGAGTTCCCTTGCTATCTCTTCATGACAGCCAGGCCTGGAGACAGCAAGGATTACCTGAGCTGCCGTAAGTCACATTGCAGCAAGGCAGAGTCCACACCAGGAGAGGACTCTGGATACTCAGTCTGTGTGTGTGTGCTGCACTGTGTTAGGACAGTATTCACCGGCTGTTTTATGAGAAGCTCAATTTCCCTGTACCGGGAAACAGCGTTGCTCTATTCAACTAACTAGACTGAATCAATTAACGGTGCTAAATACAGTTCCAACTTGAAAATAACTTCAGTTTACTGCCTCCACAAACCTCATTACATTTGATTAAACAAAATACATAGTAATAGGAAAAAAAAAAAGATGTTACAAACTTTCGGCCATGGCCCATTGACTAGGGCCCTGAAGCACTCAGTGGGGAGGAGATGGGGAGATGAGTCTCAGAGTTACTCAGACCCAGACTGCGAGCTCAGATCCAACTTCTGAAAGCTTTGAGGCCTGCATCACAATCATCGAAGAAGGCAGCCATGGTGACTACTTCCGAAGCCATGGAGCTGGGTACGGAATGAAAAACAGAGACTATGAAGAGATGAGTCTCCATCTGCCTAATAAGTATTCACTTTGCCATAAGAAATTCCTCAACGGCCGGGCGGTGGTGGTGCACGCCTTTAATCCCAGCACTTGGGAGGCAGAGGCAGGCAGATTTCTGAGTTCGAGGCCAGCCTGGTCTACCGAGTGAGTTCCAGGACAGCCCGAACTACACAGAGAAACCCTGTCTCGAAAAAAAAAAAAAAAAAAGAAAAAAAGAAAGAAAGAAATTCCTCAACGACTAACTACTAAACCGACAGAGAAAAGCAGCACCTACCTCCTAGCCTGTCTTACTTCCAACATAGAGACCTGAGGACAATTCCCAAACATTCATGAGTTAAAACTCTAACTATGCTCTGCTTGTGGATGTAGACACCATGATAAAGGCATTCCAAGAGCAAGAAGAGCTCATGGAGATGGGACCCGGCTTAGGGTTACTTATAAAGGACAACATTTAATTGGTGCTGGCTTACAGGTTCAGAGGTTCAGTCCATCATCATCAAGACAGGAACATGGCAGCATCCAGGCAGGCATGGTGCAGGAGGAGCTGAGAGTTCTACATCTTCATCTGAAGGCTGCTAGCAGAAAGACTGGCTTCCAGCTAGGATGAGGGTCTCAAAGTCCACACCCACAATGACACACCTACTCCAACAGGGCCACACCTTCTAATGGTGCCACTTCCTGGGCCAAGCATATGCAAACCATCAGAGGACCCAAATCCCGTGGTGTCCCTGCAGGAAGAGACAAAAAGACACATCTGTTTCTTTTCATTAACATATAGAAGAAAGGCCAGATAGATATACAGAAAAAGGCAGCTTCATACCAACCAGAAAAGACTAACCACCCCTTAGTCACGGGCTACAGACCACTATCTGCAGACCAGCCCTTGACCCTGTAAACACACCTTCCCAGAGTCCACATTCCTGTCTCCTCCAGCACTGAGAGCTGTTCACTATCCACGGCTCCTCCTCAGCTAGGTGTCGGAAGCATATGTCGACTGTTCCCAGAGCCACCTGGGCTCACTTCTGAACTTGCTTTTTTTTTTTACCGTGACAGTGTGGCATGAGCTGGGTGGCTTAGCCCACAGTGCCTCAAACCATGGGTCAAGACTCCGTGTGGCCACTGAATGGATGGTGAAGGTTCTAGCAATGGTGAAAGGTTTCTGAACACACATCAGTGAAAACTTCACTCAACATCTCAAACATGATGAATCCCAGGTGTTTACCCATCTTGTCTTGTGCTGTGGGACCCACGCCCTTCTACCCCACAGGGCATGACACACCTCGGCTCCCACTCCCAACTGCTGTGGGCTGTGAACTGCAGTGTTCTAATATGCCTACAAAGCTCTATGCTCCTCTAGAAAGACAATGTTTCAATTGCAGAAAACAAAGACCACTAAGATTTTACTACCATCATCCTTCAGCCTGTATAATTTAATGTATATTTGGAATGTATTTGCTAGTGTTTTGCTTACATATATGTCTATATGCATGTTTGCTGCATGTGGAGGCCAAAAGAGAATGCCAGATCCCCTGGAACTGGACATAGAGATGGTTGTAAGTCTCCATGTGGGTGCCTAGAATCAAACTTGAGTCCTCTGGGAAAGCATCCAGTGCTTTTATCCCCCTAAGGCATCTGAGGATGCATGTGACAAAGTGTGGCCGCCTTAAAGATGCCCCCATTCACCTCTGCGTCTTGGCCTCCGCCACTTTCCAGAACCCAGTGACAGACTCACCATCCACAGGAGTACTCATGTACTGCTGCATAATTCCAGGAGGGAGGAGGGAGAGCCATCTGCGGAGCACTCCCAGGGCAGGCTACGGAGCACTCCCAGGGCAGGCTGCAGAGCTGCTTCTATGTCTTATAGAAGTTGGTGGTTCTAATAATTTTCTTCCCTTCACTAAGTGCTGAATTAGCAGAAATTGTTTTAATTTCTTTACATAAGTGTGTGTGTGTGTGTGTGTGTGTGTGTGATATGGTGTGTGTGGTATGTAGTGTGTGTGTGTGTGTGTGTAATACGTGTAATGTGTGTATGGTGTGTGTGTATGGTGTATGTAGTATCTTTGTGGCATGTGGACTACATACTATGTGTGTGTGTGGTATGTGCATGGTGTATGCATGTGTGCACACACACGTGTGGTGTATGGTATATGAGAGTGGTGTATAAGTATGTTGTGCATGTGTGATGTATATGGTGTGTGTATGGCATGTGGGGTATGTATGGTGTGTGTGTGTGTGTGTGTGTGTGTGTGTGTGTGTGATATGTGGTGTATATATAGTGTGTTGTGTGGGTAGGGTGTGTGTATATGGTATATGTGTGTGTGTTGTGTATGTGGTGTGTATGGTATATGTGGTATATGGGTAATATATGTATGATGTATGTGTGATGTGTTGGTAGGTGTGGTATGTAGTCTATATACCATATGGGTGTGGTATGTGTGGTGTATGTGGTGTGTTTGCATGCATGTGTGAGCACTCTCATGCATGCACACCCATGAGTACCATAGTACTTTCAGAACTCCATGAAGGCCAGAGGAGTTGGATATCCTGTAACTGGAGTGAAAGTGGCAGTGAAGGCCGTGTGGGTGCTGGGAAGTGAACCCAGATCCTCTAAGGGCAGCTAGTGCTCTTAACCTCTAAGTTATCCTTCCAGCTCCAGCAGAGACCATTTTTAAAAATGAGAATTCTTTGCAAAGGAATGCAACCAAAAAGTGGAAACAGGGTTATCTGCAGGGCAAGACAGGTGGGGTTCTATTCTAAGAACCCCACAAACCATTCGTGGGAACTAAACCAGTCCCCTGGTTCAGGCAGATATTGGAGCTGGGTAGGTACCTTCTGGGATTTCCAGCTTCTTGTGTCATAGAGCAAGAAAGAAATGAGGCAGAGATACATGGAGAGTAGCAGACATGGACCGTTTATACAAAAGCATGCACTCAAAAGGAGGGACGCCGGCCAGACGTGGGTGGCCAATGCTCAGACATTCCGTGATGCCCACACCCTGCAGACCGGAAACTTTACCAGTCCTCTGTGTGGCTAACACTTTGTTTTGAACGTGCTTAGCACAGGGGACTTAGAATAAAATTAGGATGACCTGCATGAAGCAGTGTCACATGGGGCTTCGGGAGACAGCACCCCTCAAACTGTCTGACAAAGATGCCCTGGGAAGATCTCCTGCACACTGAACCCCACTGATTGTCACTGTGATGGACGCAGAAGGCCCCTTCCTAAGCACCTCAAGGAGAGGTTCCTGCAGCCTGGGCTGATCACCGCAACACACAAACAAGGCTTCCCTTAAAATCCACACATAATCAAAACAAATTGAATCTCCGCCCTTATTTCCATAGGGAGCAGAGCTATAATGATTAATGCTTGACAATGATATTTAATTAAAGCTTATTTACTCTATAAGTACTTTCCTAGTATTTTTTTTTCTGGGCTACACCAAACATTAGCATCCCAAGGTAAGCTAACTTATCATAGGTGGAGACAAGGGTTATAATAACCAGTAGAAACACACTGGCATCAGACAACAGCCTGGAACCATTTTTTACAATAAAGAATCTTCGAGATGCGCAGATTTGAAAACAATTTTATTCTCCGGGTCTGAGGTGCTGTTTCTCTCTCCTCCCTCTTCCCCCTCTTCCCTCCCTGCTTGTCTCCCTCCTGCAAAACATACGTCCCATGTACAAAAATAGGCGTGTCGACAATATGGTTTTATCTGGCTTTTGTTGTGAAAACCCCTCACCTTCCCCACTGCAGGCTTTCTTGGCTTCTGTCATAATTAACCTCGAAATGTTCAGCTGAGTGTATTTCTGCTCAGAAATCCAGACGAAAATCAACACATCCTAGCCTGTCCCATTCCACGCCAGAGATGCCCCGGTTGCCTGCAGGAGCCGGTACCTGCAAGAGCTACTGAAAGATTCAGTTCTGGAAAATGCAGCTTAGGTCTTTAAGATTTTCCTACAGATTCCAACAGATAGGGCTTAAACTCAGAGTTCTGTTTATTACCTCTAAACATGACTGAATCTGTAATCTCCAATGCGCAGAAATGGTTTTCTTTGAGTTCGTTTCTGCACAGTGCAAGGCAAACCATTGAAGCATCTAAAAAGCAAAGTTAAATTTTGAGGCAAAAATTTTAGCTGGGCGGTGGTGGTGCACGCCTGTAATCCCAGCACTTGGGAGGCAGAGGCAGGCGGATTTCTGAGTTCCAGGCCAGCCTGGTCTACAGAGTGAGTTCCAGGACAGCCCGAGCTACACAAAGAAACCCCCGTCTCAAAAAAAAAATAAATAAATAATTTTTTTCTTTTTCCTTTCCTTTCCTTTCCTTTCCTTTCCTTTCCTTTCCTTTCCTTTCCTTTCCTTTCTTTCTTTCTTTCTTTCTTTTTTAAATTTTTAAAAGTTGGCAAATTGTCATTCAAGTTGGGTGCCAGAGACATTGATGGCATGGGGTGTGACCATTCACTGGGGATTACCAAGAGAGCAAAAGATTCTTGAGACAGAAGGTTCTCGAGACTGCAGGGGTGTTTCTGCCCTGAAGAGGAAAATGCCTCATGGTGCAAAGCTGAAGTCCCAGCCGCTAGGGAGGTTAACGTGGGGGTGAGGAAGGTTCAAGACCTGCTTGGGCAACAGTAGGTTCAAAGCCAGCCTAGGCAACTCAGTGAGTCCCTGCCTCAAAACAAAACCAAAACAAAAGCAAACCAACCAACCAAACAAACAAAACTAAAAAGAGGGCTGGAATTATAGCTCGGTGGTGGAGCGCTTGCCTAGGTCGGGAAGTCCTGAGTTCAGTTCCCGGTGTTAGCTTTGAGGGAGAAGAGGAGGTACTCAGGGAGAGGGAGGGCTCAGTCAGGTCAGCCTTCAGGCAAGAGATTTATTTATCAGCGAGGAGCCTTTGTCCTCACCAGCAAGGTGTCAGAGGGAAGAAGTCTTGCGTTGTGAGGAAGCAGGCTTGGTTAATATGTGACATGTCTGCGTGACAGAAGCAGGGTGTGGAGCATGTGTTACGTAGCTTAGACTGTGTGGCAGGTCTCTGGGCAGGAGAGTAAGGCTAAGTTCATGTGTGGCCCAGGACTGCCACGCTGCAGGGCAGAGTCCTGCTCTGCTTACAGCCTCTTTGTTAAAGATCTGGTTACTGAAAGGGCCTGAGTTCCCTGATACCCAAGAGAACAAGGCACTGCAGACAGCAGAATGGCCCATCCCTTGCAGGCCATGAGGAGAAGGCCCTGTGCTCTTCAGGGGCTCCGCAGATGGCTCAGTAGGCAAGGGTAAGGCTGATGACCTAAGTTCGATCCCCAAGACTCACAGGTGAGATGGAGTGAACAGGCCCTCAATATGGTCTTCTTCTTTTTTTTGGGGGGGGGTGTTCAAGACAGGGTTTTTCTGTGTAGCCCTGGCTGTCCTGGAACTCACTCTGTAGACCAGGCTGGCCTCGAACTCAGAAATCCACCTGTCTCTGCCTCCCAAGTGCTGGGATTACAGGCGTGCACCACCACGGTCTTCTAACCGCCACATGTCCAACTGCACCTGTATTGGAACACACGGGCACACACTCACACATATTAACTCAAACACACACACTCACACACACACCCTGACTCAAACACATATACACACACACTCACACACATGAAACACACATATACTCACACTAAATAAAATACACACATACTCATGCTCACATACACACACTCACACATACACACACACATACTTACACTAACTCAAACTCACACACACACACACACACATGCTCACTCACACACTAACTCAAACATGCATACTCACACACACTCACACACACTAAATCAAACACATACACACTAATTCAAGCACATACACACACACACACACACACACACACACACACGTGCCCACACACACACACACGCCCACTTACACCTTACCTACTTACTCATACATAAGCATGACACACACATTCAAACAAACATAAAAGCATATCCACTCATATATACAGGCGCACTTACACGCAGGCTCTCTCTCTCTCTCTCTCTCTCTCTCTCTCTCTTTCTCTCTCTCTCTCTCACACACACACACACACACACACACACACAACAAATAACTACACAAACATTCAAAAAATTACAAAGAAGTAAACCTCTGTTTGATCCTTAAGGATCACATTGGGCTCCCGGTAAGCCCTGGGTCCTGCAGAGTGCCAAGCAGCCAGTAGATACTGCCAGGGTCCTCCAGGCCCTGGAGGCTTCTGCCCCGTAGGAATCTTGAAGGTCTCTGAGACTTGGAATTTCTTTCATTGTGATCTAATATCTGCATGTGTCCTAACTAAAGACAGCAGGAGTGTCCACTCCAAACCCTAAAGGAGGTGCAAAAACCCTATGGTATTCATACGCTGTCTTCACCATATTCCAAATATAACACACAGGGAAGTCATTTTTACTTTTTTACTTTGCACAGTTCTATCTAGAGTCACATAATTCAAACTGGATTCATTTTCAGACCAAGAAAGGCATCCTATTCTGTGACTCCAAAGCAGCCCAGGGCCCTCTGCAGAAACTGGCTGCCTCCTGAGTAGATAGAGGGACCTCTGGGGGGCTCATCTGATGTGTGCTCCTGTGTGCTTTGGGGTGCAGACCTGTGTGTCTGCGTGTGGGGGTCAGAGGTCAATGCATGGTAACTTTACTTCACCCCTTGACACTCCCAGTTTCTGAGACAGGGTCTCTCATAAAACACCAAGCTTACTGACTGTTCTAGGTTGACTGGCCCATGGGGTGCAGGAACCTGTCCCTCCCCCACCCCAGCACCCCATACAACTCCCCACCCCAGCTCTGCTGTTACAGGTACACACCACCATACTTGGCTTCTATGTTTGCTCCCAGCTCCGGTCCTCCCTTTACCAACTAACCTGTCTTTCCCACACCAGTCAAGTCTATTTACTAACCCCTGGTCCAGTCTGAAATTCTGTACCATACTGCATCAGTGAAATCATATCAGTTAGGGGGTCTTCACATTAGGGGGTCAGAGGCTCGGAGGGTGTTGCCAACAGACACTTTTTGACTCCCATAAGACCCACCAGAGGTGTCAACCCTACAGATACTGTGGCTTGAGTTCCATCAAATTTACTGGATTTGGCTTTTAATTGATGAAAAAGACATCTCCCTCTGCTCCCAATCAGCGGAGAGTCCCAGTACAGTACGGCTTTTCTTTCTAATAACGATGAAAGCCTGTTCCGTAACGAGACGCCCGTCGCTTCTTACTGTTCTACCGCCGTGTACGTGAATGTGCAATGAGCTGGAGAGGAATTAGAGCCAATTTTAATGCTTTTAAAAGCAAAGGTGACATCAATTTAGGCTGGCTTTTCCAATAGATTCCCCCCCACCTCTCTTTTCCCTCACCTGAGGAAAAATATATAATTGCTAAGTTTATGCAATTTAACCAAGTATTTTTAGCCTCAGAATAATAAATCCCTCTTAAATGGATGGTCTTTGTATTTATTACAAAGAGTTAATAGCATAAGGCAAGCGGAAAAATAAGTGCCATTATTAAATACTTTATTGATAAGTTGAGACCAGGACTTATACCAGCAGAGCCCCTGGGAGGGTGATGAAGCTAAAATATAAACAAATATATAATGCCACTTCGCGGAATTAAGTGCACTGTCTAAAAGAAAAAAAAATTTAAGGAAATCATTTAAATAAATGGAATAGTAAGGTCCTTCACAGAGACAGCTGCTGCAGTCCATATTTAGATCTGTGCTCTTTTATCTGTTCTATAAATAGGCCGCTTTTGTTATTTTCTTACATAAAACCATTTATTTTAAATAAATTTCCAGTGCTATCACTCACTGGGTGTGTGCCCTCCCACTGTCCCGCCTCCTCCTCCTCATCCTCCTCCTCCTCCAAGGTGCGGCTCTCTGGAGCTCTGCTTCCTGTCTTCTCCTCTGGGGTCTTTGTTTTTTGCAGGAGCCAGACTGGTTAGGGAGTTTTCGTATTTAATTTTGTAGTCCAGAAGTCACTTGGATCTAGTCAACCCTGGATGGAGTTAACCATTTTCAAAGAGGGACTATTGATCATCTTGGCTAAATACTCTTTACAAAACCGGTAAATGGAGATTCAAGACACGAACTTTCAAATGCCTATTTATTTGAATCTATAAAACTTTAATGAGTCTTCATTTTGTCAAAAGCAGTTTTCCATGATGTTTGTCTACAGCATAGACTAGTCTCTGGGCAGAAGGGATAGGTGTTGGATAGGCAAGCTGCTGAGACCTAAAGTCTGCAGGAAGGACTGTCCAGTCACCTCAGTGCTTCTCAACCTTCTTGATGCTGAAACCCTTTAATACAGCTCCTCCTGTTGTGGTAACCCCCAAACATAGCATACTTCCTTTGCTACTCCATAACTATAATTTTTGCTAGTATTATGAATAATAATGTAAATATGCGTGGGTTTTTTTTCAATCATTTTAGGTGACCACTGTGGAAATGACCTTTGACCCCCGAGGTGATCAGGATGCACAGGTTGAGCATCAAGTGGAGTGACACATGTCTGTGATTTAGGAATTGCAGACCATGTGGGTGGTCTCTGCTGTCACAGTGTGCATTCACAGGGATGCACATTGTAGACATGTCCAAAGACGTTCCTACTTCCAGCCAACAAAAAGTCTACATTGTAACCAGCAAGTCAGAGTGTGAAGTTTCTAGGAGAAGGAGCAGGAGGAGGAGAAGGAGAAGAGGAGAAGGGAGAGGAAGAACCCGGGGTGGGGAAAAGCAGCAGGGGCAGCAGCCACCCCTACCTGAGACATTCTCAGATGACTGCTGACTAACTCATTAAAGCAACAGTAACCACAGAGAGGTCGGAATGTTGCCGATCCGATGTTACCATACCAAATCATTTTGGGCCTTAACACCCAATCATAACCCACCTCTGTGTGCGACCTGCCATTGTTTTGACTATCAGGTTAATCATTTAGGGACGAACACACAAACCCTCTCCTCTATTAACCCCAAGTCTATGCCACCAGGCAGCAAATGAGGCTCCTCAGATACGTTTGTCCCACCCACGTATTTGAAGCACTCAGGTTTGTGACTTCCTTCTTCTGTTACTATAAAACCTCCCGAAATTGTTACCACAGTGAAATGTGGATTTGTGTGTGTGTGTGTGTGGGGGTATCCTAGATCTTTCTGTGCTCAGGCCATGGTCACTCATATTGGACTCCAGAATAACCCGTCTCCCATTCTCTCTGAGGCCAAGGTGTCTTCCGAGTAGCCAGCAGCCACCACCGAGTTGTCTGGCTCCACCGCTAAGGCTCCCTGGTCCCCTCACAGGGAGCGCAGCCAGTCACTGACGTCTTCGTAAGAATTGCTCCTTCCCAATGCATGCTGGAGCAACCTCGCTGGACTGTGCGTTTAAATCTTGGGAAGGGACGCAGAGAAGAGGAGAAACATAAGCTATCCCTGATTGCCTGGGTCTAAGAATGGGAGTGGAGGTGCAGGGGCCCAAGTAACATGGAAGAAAAATGGGAATTTGATTTGACTGGGCAAGTGCCACAGAAGTTGAGGAAAGAGTCTGACAATAATATATATATATATATATATATATATATATATATACATATATGTCTATATATACATATATATAGACATATATGTATATATATGTGTATATATATGTGTGTATGTGTATATATATATATATATATATATATATATATATAACTTCAGGGACAGGAGGGAAATAAGGTAGGAACCCAGACAAGAATCGTTTGAATTTGTTATCTAATGAAGAGAGCCACTTCAAAGGAAAGGAATTCCCCTTTAACAGGAGCATTTGATCTCAAAAGCCCTGATGAGCCCTCGGCTCTTGGGTGGAATGACATTTCCATGTGAGTTCTGACTTCAGATCACTTTACTTGTGATATTGGCTGTGCAGGGTTTTTTTTAGTTTTTTGTTGTTTTTTTTTTTAGGGGGGCGCTGCTTGTTTTAACATTTATTTACTTTGTGGGGGCGGGGCACACACGGGAGCACGTGACAGTCAGAGGACACCCTGCAGGAGTCAGTTCCCTTCCACCATACAGGCCTCTAGGACTGGATTGAGGCTTCAAGACTTGGTGACCAACGCCCTCACCCGATGGACCATCTTGTCAGCTCCAGCTGTGTTTAATCTTTTTTTTTTTTTCAAAGAATGGATTTGTTTGGCCCAATACATAATCCAATACCAATTTGGAGTGAGGAGTTAAAAAAAAAAAAAAAATTTAGAGGCCTAGAGAACTGGCTCGGTGGTTAAGAGCACTGGCTGCATTTGCAAAGGACCTGGGTTCAATTCCCAGCACCCACATGGCAGCTCATAACTGTCTGTAACTCCACTTCCAGGGGGATCTGAGGCCTTCTTCTGTCCTCTCTGGCCACCAGACACTCACTCAGTGCACAGATATACATGCAAGCAAAACACTCATACGCATTAAATAAAAATTCTTTTAAAAAATGTTTTTACCTTGATTGATATAGTTAAAAAGTAATGAACATGGCAGTTATATAAAAATCTTGAATTATTAAAAAAAAAAGATTTAGTTCACAAGAGATTACAGAAGACTTTAAAAGAAAATCAGACTAAGGTGGCACACACCTTTATTCCCAGCATTTGGGAAGCAGAGGCAGGTGAATTTCTGAGTTCAAGGCCAGCCTGGTCTACAGAGTAAGTTCCAGGACAGTCAGGGCTACACAGAGAAACCCTGTGTCAGGAAAAAAAAATCAGACCAAATTTCTGCCTTAAACCAGTACAAGATGAAGACAAAGACATGCTGCCAGGGTCTGACAGGCGGCCCTTGGCGGGGAGGATGGCCCTACAGAAAGAGTCTGGGATTCATTGGCCTGGGTGCTCCCCAAGTTAAATCAACTCAGAGATTTTGAAGCAACTAGAATGTTGGAGTGTGTGACCTCAAGTTGTATGCACATAGGCCCCTCAGGGCTGAGAACCAAGTTCTCAGTAGTTCATTCACCAATGTTACTTCCCACAACACTTGAGATTGAGTCTGGACAGAAGCAAGGAGGGACAGGACCTAGAAAGCCTATACCTTATCCCAGCTCACCAGGAGCCCACTTCCACCATTCAAAACACATGGCAGCCTTCCCAGTGTGATCCTCCCAGTGTAGTCCTCCCAGTGTGATCCTCCCAGTGTAGTCCTCCCAGTGTGATCCTCCCAGGGTGGTCCTCCCAGGGTGATCCTCCCAGTGTGATCCTCCCAGGGTGGTCCTCCCAGACCACATCATTTTAAACTACACACACTCTGCTCCAGCTGGGGTGAAAGAGCCCCACCTACCCAACTTGTTTTAGTTTTTCTTTGTTGTTTGTTTGTTTTTGTTTTGTTTTGTTTTGTTTTGGTTTGGTTTTTTAGCAAATTCTTCAGAGATAATGAGGCTCAGAGACGTCTGCAGCCCTCTGAGGATGTCCCTTAGCCTCTCTGCAGTCCCTCCGTATGACTGTCACTGCTGCCTCAGAGGCGAGCTCCCTGTGACAGCCACTGTTCTGGAAAGGTAAGTTCTGGGGGGAGGAAGGCCCTGAGCTGGCAGACCAGCCAAATTCATCTTCATATCCAGCTAACCGCAGAAGACCAGATATTACATTTTCCTCTGAATTTTCTTCTTCATAAGTGGATCCTTGGGCTCCTCAGAAAGCTAAATGTACAATGACCATGCCTCCTCCAGATTCGGTCAAAATGGGTTTCAGCTAGATACTCCTCCATCAAGGCTCCCGGCAGTACAATTCATAGCAGCCACAGGTAGAATCACAGAAGATGAGCTCTACACGGTGCAATAATGCATTGGCCATGAAAATGTATGAAGTTCTAATAGAGGTGAACAAATGTTGACATTTATGAGAACTGAGTCAGATCCAAAAAGGGATAGTCCCTGTGTGGTGCTACTCCCAGGCAGGAAATTATGCAGGCTGGGGAGACGGCTCAGGGAGTAAAGTGCTT
This sequence comes from Apodemus agrarius, assembly GCA_964023405.1. Classification (NCBI taxonomy): domain Eukaryota; kingdom Metazoa; phylum Chordata; class Mammalia; order Rodentia; family Muridae; genus Apodemus; species Apodemus agrarius. The sequence goes on from OZ030011.1 coordinate 17,208,661, forward strand.
AGAACTCAAGCATAAAGTCTTGAGTTCGAATCCCCTAACCTCCTAAATGCGCATCTGCGGTCCTGGATCTGACAGTAAGTTGGGAGACGGGAGAACAGAAATCTCGGGGAGGCTCTGAGGAAGTGTGTGGGCAGCACCGAGGACCAACGCTCAAGGCTGCCTCCACCCCTACGCACCCAATGACATATACAACCACACACACACACACACACACACACACACACACACACGTACGCATGCGTCAAGACACGTCCACAAAGATGCATGGGAAAATACAACAGTGGGACCCAAGAGTAGCAAAGGACTCCGGGGACATGGCTCCTCAGCTGGCTATCTGGCCTTCTAGTGTGCTGTGCTGGACAGTTCTGAGTGCGGAGCTGTCCCTGTGTGCCAGGCCTGCCCTCCACCAGCTCAGGGTGAGGGGACCCAAGATGTCTGCTGCTGACAAAGGCAATTACTGAGCCAAACATGGAGGAACTTATTTTTTTTCCCCAGTTGTGAGCTTTAAAAATCACTGCATCTAGAAACTAAATTTAAAACGCAATCATTGTGCAGTAATTAACTTTGTCCAAATGAGGGCCGTTCAGAACCTGCTTTCTTCAGAGATAATATTGAGCCTGGTGGGTTTTTTTTTTTTCTCTTTGCTTTGTTATGTTTTGTTTTGCTTTGCTTTGTGTTTTCTTTTTTTTTCAATAAAGTTTTTATGGTCAAATCACTAAATTTAAAAAAAAAAACTGATTTGATACATTTGGATTCTTTCCAAGAACTCTGTCAAGGCATTAAGAGTTTCACCCTTCCATTTGTGGGGGAGAAAACGAAAGTCTCATTTCTGTAAAGCAAGCCGCAGGAAGATCAGTGTTGTCTCCAGCCAGAAGAGACAGTGACAGCAGCCAGGAGATCTGGGCCTCACCCTCCCTCCAAACTAAATATTGGGCCTAAAAATTGCTAAAACAGCCTATAGCAGGTGAAAAGAGTGAATCTTCCTTTTTCCAATGTCCTTATGTAGGTCTCTAGCAGAAGGTGTGGCCCAGAGTAAAGGTGTGTGTCACCAAGCCTGGATCTGGGGCTTTGTCCCAGATGACCTTGAACTCAGAGATCTCCCTGTCTTAATCTTCTGGGATCCATAGCCATTATGCCTCAAGATCTCCGTGCCGAGATCCAGGTCAGAAACTTGTATTTCTCAGGCTCCTGATCAGGATCACAGGTGAGCCTTCTTATTCTGGATTGTAGTTCATTACAGATACAGTCAAGCTGACCACTAGGAACAGCCGCTACAGGCTCTCTACCTGATTAACTCACCCGCATAATTCCAAACTTTTACTATTCTTTTGGTTTTTCCCCATTTACCAAGTGAGGCAAAAAACCCTGGGCACAGCTGGGTAGAGGAGTGGTCAAGGTCAAAAACCTTCATGCAAGGAACGTAGACTGAGTCCAACAACTGCCCCTCCCCTTCCCTTCCCTCTCTTTCTGTTTCTCTCTGGGAACAGGAAGAGCCCTGCTCACGGTGGAAAGCCCCCTGCGTGTGATGTTTTCCAACTTTTAAAAACCTCTCTGCCTGTCTTCACTGACGGAAGATTTAGAAAGAACTGCTGGGCTGTCTCAGAAGACCACCTGGAGGGGAATTCTGAGCGTGTCTAAGGCTGTGCTGTCTGGGCTGAATTCCTGACTGCCCTGTTCTGAGCACAACAGGGGGTGAGTCCAAAGGGGTGCCTGACCCTTGTAGCACAGAATCCTGGGCGACCTGACTCCTCCCATGTCCCAGGCCCCTTTCCTCCTGTGTTGCCAAGAAGAACCTGAAAACAGAGAGAACCTAGCAGATATACATCGGCCCCTCGGAGAACTCTCTGTTTAACTAGTAATCAAAACAACTCAAACCCAGCTACTGTTTGCGTATCTGCCACGTTTCTCCACTTCAGCAGGCTGCAGGCTCCGGGTATGACAGGCTGTCTTTCAGACTCCAGCGGGATCTGCCAAAGCCCCAACGCACAGGCAACTGGAAAAATCAAATACCAACAAGCTAGGGCGATCTTACACCTTCCATCCCCCCACCTTGCCGAGATTATGAGGACCCAAGTGTTCAGAGCCCTACCCACAACCCTTTCCTCAACCATAGCCACCGAGAGCCCCTAGGACATTCTCAGTGCATGGATTAAAAAAGAGCCAAGGAGGAGAGGGGATACCATCTAGTCAAAAGATGAAGGAACCTCTCAGTTCAAATAGATTCAAAAAAGGAAAAAGGAAGAAAGACCCTCGCTTTTAAGTGTTTGGTGATATCTGTCAATCTGCAGATAACATTAAGTATTTAGATTTGCTGCAAAGCGTAATTGAAAATAAAATAGACATTAAATGCGCAGGACACATCTTTAAATCTCACACCCTAAAAGCTTCTCGCAAACCTGGAGATAAGGTCCTTTTCCTGGGAAAGGGCAAGCTCTTTACATCTACTTGATCGTCCTGGGGTGTGGACTAGATCTGGCAGGTTCGGCCATAGTTACAACTATCGGTGCTGGTTACCATAGCAGATATTAATGAGCAGGCATGCTCTGGGCTGCGATTTTGACTATAGCCTGCTGATTTAACGGCTCACACTAAGTTTAGGGAATGCAGACTTCAGTCTTAATTACGAGAATGTGGCTGCGCTCCCATAACTAATGACAGTCAGCATACCTATAAAGACCTGACAGAAAGTACTTCACTGAAGGCGCAACACACCACCCGATGCAGGAGCCCAAAGGCGGGGAGCCATAGAGCCATCTCCCGAGGCCACCACGTCATCTTTGTTACCTTTAGGAAATGATGCTTTTATTTATTTATTTTTTTTAGAATTATTTTTCGGATGCTGGCAATCGGAGCATTATATATAACTTAGGGTTTTTGAATGATGTACAGAGAGAGATACTGTTGAGGAAGAGGCTGCCCGTGTGCTGAGAGCCCTGTAGAAAGGGTACATATAGTAAGGCTCTGTACCTGCGCTAGCAAGCAGGTGGGGCTTGCTGAGAGAAGCAGAGCCCCTGCCTGGGTTGTGCACAGATCCCACAGTGTGTGCACAGTTGTGTGGTCTCAGAGCATCCCCGTCCCTGAGGTCCCGACAGGGCCTGCCGGAGGAAGGCAGTGCTGCAGACGCCCCCAGGGGCATGGGCCACCCTGATATGTATCTCCCACTCCCGTTTGCCATCATTTGGCAGGATCTTTTACAGACCCAGGAACCGAAAGAGGGATTTGATTGCAACCTCTTGGGTCTAGACAGGGAGCCCCCCCCCCCCCCTGCCTGTCTTTATCAACCTACGCCTTGAGCTGCTGTCTTTTCCAGATTCGCGGTTGCGTTGGGAAGGAATGAGTGTGATTTACTAATCTGCAGCTATCCATTCTCAGACCAGCAACATTTCCAAAAGAGGTGAGATTTCCGGTTTCGCCATTAGTCTGATTACCTGATGGACAATATCCACCTCGGGAAAGCTGTTGAGAGATTTCGGGTTTGCCGAAATCTGAATTAGCTGACAGGTGAATCCTTGATCTGGCCCTATTGTTTCATTCGGGGAAGCTAGGGGTGAGTTTGATCTATTTCTGAGATGTGTGTGTTCAGGGTTTGATATCTGGGTGGCTCAGGCCTTGAGAAATATTCACAGCCACACTCCTCAAATGTCCCGCACTGCACCCCATGAGGGCCTCAGCCCAGGCTCACAGACTTTGCAGGCAAAGGCAGTTTACTGCCAGGGCCTCATTGCTATGCTAATGCCCAGAGCGGCCTCAATTTGCAATTCTCCCCTGGAAATGGTATTCAGAAGTCTGCTACTCTGTTCTAGTCTAGGTGGAGGATGCTGGGAATTTTTTTTCCTCCTCTTCCTGGTCAGGCAGGTAAAATAAACTTACCTCTGATGACTGCAGACACACATCACCTCCCTGAGGCCTTCTTGGGTCTGCACAGGAAGACACTGCACGGCCAGATTAAAATACTGATGCTGCCCTTCTCAGAGCTGTGAGAAGGCCCAGTTCTGTTTGCAAATCCTTATCCACAACTACAAATTTCTGGTCTTGTGTGCAAATGGTGGTTCGGTCCCAATGTCTCTCCTAAGCATCCGGGGAAGGGTTTGCTAGAGATAATCCCTTTTCTTTGCCTGTGGAGAAAAAAATAAAAAAAAAAAATGTAAAGTTTACCCTGGGAACAAATGATTAATGAAGTGTGTTCAGTATACCCCAGCTGTTCACCAGAATAGAAGAATATAGTTCGATGTTTGGGGTCCTGAAGCCATCGATGGCAATTGACTGTTGGAAAAAATAATTTTTTTTTGGAGGGGCCAAAAGGGCTGAGTGATTAAAGGGTTAATATTCAAATCAGAAATTTGCAAGGCCTGCATAATGGGAGCACCACCCTCATAACAATAGGAATTTTTAACAATATCCAGCCCTTGTTAGCAAGAGAGTTACAAGCACCGAGGGCAATCAGTGTGTCTTGTCAGTTTCTTTTTATCTACCATCTCCAACCGCCGAGGAGCCGAAATGAAGCACTTTGGAATTATCAATTTCAGCCACATTTGCATAACAAAGCCCCCGAGGAAGAGGCATGATAAATGTAAAGGACCCCTCTTGGAAAAGGAACTGTCAACCGCGCCCCGAAAGATTCTCCGACCGACTGCATTCTCCCGGACCGCAGTCAGCGAAAATAGAATGAAAGCATTAAAGAAAGTCATTCTCTCAGAGAGAAAAATCTCCCCCTCTGCACAGACAGCGCTGGATGAAATGACATTATGCATATGAAAATGTCCAGAAAGATGTTTGATTTATGTATGCATTAGATGCAAATTCCATTACGGTGCGCGCGCTGTTGTGTGATTTGGCGCTGAACACATCAGCGCCCTGATCAGATCTGATCTCATTAATTCCGACAAGGAGAGAGAGAGGGAATTGAGAAGAATTTATGGCCTGGACACTTGAAAGAAGTAAATTGTAATTCTGTTTAAAGCTGTAGCGAACCCTTTAAACACCTTTTATTATAAGGAAGCAGTACTCTTTCTCAACATTGTAAGGACTTACTTCATCTTGTGTGGGGGCTTCTGGTCTTCATTTAGGGGACCAAAAAAAAAAAAAAAAGCTATAACCTTATTTAAAGGGAAACAAAAGCAAATAAAAATGTCTCCTTTGGAGCAAATTCCAGCGAAAGGCTTGTGACAATAGATCAAAGGAGAAATGGTTCCTGCGAAAGAGTGGGTAAATGTTTGGCTCTAAAGGTCTCCTCTGCCTTTTTTGTTTGTTTGTTTGGTTTGGTTTGGAGGTTTAATATTTTCAAATAAGACACTAAAGAGTAAATGGGGATTTTTTTTTTTTTTGTGCCAGGTAACCAATTCACATTTTAAAACGTCTTTAATTGCTTTACGAAGGAAGGAAGGTGCTATGTAAAATATTTCAGGGGCGATTAGAGTGGGAAAAGTTGTCTTTTGAAAGCTCGAGGCAACCAGAACCGCCTGCAAAGATCAGTCAATTTCAGACCCAAATTAATAATCATCATGATAATCACCCAACTGCCAAAACAGTTTTCAGAGAAAATATATTTTTATAGAGGAAACCGCGGATTGCTCCTCGCTATCAATACTGATTTCTTATCATCCCTTTGCCCGGGAACAGGACCTTAATAAGTCGCTTCCTCCTCTTAGGAGCTATAATCACCCTTCATGGGTGAGATGCCCTATATTTACTCCAGAGGGAGTGAAAAGCAGAAAGTGTCTCAATATGTTATTGCATCAAGAAATCATGGTCCCTCCCTCTGCTTCCATGACCCCCCGGGGTGCAGCTTTGCCGGGGAGAGTTCCGCTCGCCTCGCGTCTTTCATCTTCCAAGGCTGTGATTAACTGTCTTCTCCCGGCCGGAGGTGGGGGCAGACGCTGGCTTCGGAAAACCTTAGTTACCGATCATGTTTGATTTCAGATGGAAATGAAGATATCGAGGCGGCGTGCTCCCGGGCGCAGCCTTCTCAGCTGGCTGGGGGTAGAAATCACTGTTGGGTTTAAGAAATAAACGATCCCTATTGACGCTGCAAAACTTAGACTCGACCGGGGATAAACAGCCTTTGGAAGGGCGAAAGGGGTTCGGGACCAGGTAAATCTGCTTAAACTTCACATTGCCAAAGGCTAATCTCCAGGTCATTCCTGAGTTCAGCCCTAGTCCTAAAAGTATCTCCTGGCGCTGCAGAAGCATTATGGACCGACCGAGAACCCGTCCGCCTCAGCCAGTCTCTCTCTCTCTCTCTCTCTCTCTCTCTCTCTCTCTCTCTCTCTCTGTGTGTGTGTGTGGGGGGGGGCGGTTTAAGGACACCGGGATTGCCTGGCATCTATTGGTTTGCCCACATGGCAACATGTAACTCTGGCAAATCAGGAAAATAATTGGGTTTTCTTTGGAAAGGGAGGGGGGCTTCAAACCTCTTCCTGGGATGTTTTAAAAATTCAAAATTTCTCTCTGCAATGGTTCTAACCACACAGTTGAAAAGGGTTCATTTAGGCTGTGAATATTGTAGTTTAGAAGATGGAAAATTCAAGTCTGTTCACTTTGGTGAAATGAAAAGATTGTGCACACTTTGAACAGGATTGTCTGTGAGTGGGAGAAGGGGATCCTAGCCCCTGGTGGCACCAGTGACCTTGCTCCCTCCCTGCCCCCACCTCCTGGTGTCTGGGTTCCTGGGACTTGAGTCTCCACCACACAGATCCAACACTTTCTTCTCAACTGAATTGTTCCTCAAATTTTCAAGGATATGGAAATGTACATATTACATTCACAAATAATGGGGCGTGGGGGGTGCAGCTCACTGACATCTTGTGTGTTTGGGATCTTGGGCACATCTCACACACACACAAGCACACACACAAGCACACACACGTGCAAGCATGGTGGATGGGCAAGCCTGGATGGTTATGGTCATGCAGTCTGTCCATTTCCACCCAGTCTAATGTGATTGCACTGGAACAATGCCTTTGGACTCCGTGACTTGGGTCTGCATACTACAGGACCCCAAATCCTTGACAATGACCTTAGCAGCCATCCACCCGTCCCTGCAAAGGCCACTGTCCCCACTTAAAAGTTACTATCCAAATCCAGCAATAATTTATAATTTTTTTAAATGAAAGTCCTTTTGTAAGGAAGGCCTTTGAGCCATGAGCTACTCCCTAGCTCCCCCTGTGAGGTTTGCAGAAGCAAAAAGTGTTTGTTCGGGACTGGGAATAGAGTTCAGAGATGAATGGTCAAACTTATAATTCAGCCACTCCTGGAGGAGTGGGTGGGTTGGACATCGAAAGCCACTCCCTGTGCCCGTGATCCTAGTCCTTAAAATAATAAGCCTCACCTCATAGATTACCTGCAAGGCATTTCCCCAAACCATTCTCGACATAACAGAAAGCCTGGTGCCCAGTTCGTTCTTCTGAAAGCCAGTGGATAAGACCTGGTCCCATCTTGACTTAAAATGTAAATCTTTGGTTCATCGTGGACTTGTTTGCATCTGTTCTGGTTTCTCTTGAAACGCTGCATTGCATACTGGAATGTGGACGCTCTCTGTTTGGCACCACGGAGTAGCACCTCCCTGACCCCTCTAACTCGCCCCAGTGTGACCAGTGGCATGGTGGCATCTTTGTTAAATTCTTCAAGAAATCTAGAGGAAAGAAATGGGGGGGGGGACTGTAAAAATATGCATTCTCTCCTAAATTTATTGCTATGTGCTTATAGAGTTAAATGAAACTGAAAGTAACGGGAGACATGGTATTCTAAAAAAGACTTGTGATTGTCGCTTAGAAGGGAAAACTCAGTGAACGTCCACACAGAACACCCAAGACAAAGAGCCACGCCACAGATACCTTTTAATATTTGTACCAGGGGGAATGAATTCACCAGGAGCTGGAAGACACCAGGTTCTTATGAAAAGGTCAAAGTTACGGTCTTGGTATGACCTCGAAAGAAAAAATCAAAAATCTATTTGTGAGGCATACGATTTTCTAGGGTTTTAGTAAATGCAATTACAGTGACAATCTTAATCCAAACAGTTGAACAAAATAAATAAATAAATAAATAAATAAATAAATAAATAAAATAAAAATAAAAAACTTAAAAATAAAATAAGCCTCACCTTCAGGCATCAGACCATGGACGACAGGGTGTTTATTTTTGTTTTGTTTTGTTTTGTTTTGTTTTTGACATTTGCCTTGGATTTAAGTTAGAAGAGGCACTACATGGACAGAAATCGGGGTCCACTTGGGCACACACACCAGCCTGACCTGGCCCTCACCTGGCCAGCACCCAGATGTGAAACAAGAGGTTTCCACTTTTCATTCGGTTTGCTGACCACTTGGCCTCCAACGGTGTCTTGCTCTGAGGCCCAAAGCTGGTCCTGTGGGCGTGGGCGGCCTGGCTCACAGCCGAAAGAGGTACCGTGTTCCCAGCCACATTTCCCGAGTTCCTCAATGTTCCATTTCAGTAAGAAAGCTCTTTTCTAAGGACACGTTGTTCTAAAAGAGACAGGAAGAAGAAAAAAACTGTCTGTAATTTGTCATGAATTTCAATTACAAAAAAAAACTTTTGAATTTTTTTTTCCTTTTTCAAGAAAAAAAAAATTGGCATGCCTCCAGGTTTTAAGAATGTGGTTAACACAGAAAATGACAGAAAGAGAAAGTGTGTATGTGTGTGTGTGTGTTTGTGTGTGTTTGCAGAAAAAAAAGAAATCTCAGAACACAATATTCTCATAGCCAGGCTGAGGCTTTCTGGATGAAGGTGCAGGTGGCGCTCTGGGTGAGGAAGAGGATTTTGTATTTATGGGCAATGGGATTGTTCTGGCAGGTTCCACAGCATGCCCCAGAGCTGACATGTCATAGAAGATTCTTCCAGCATCCCAGACTCCCATACACACCAGAGAACCAGTCTACACCAGAAAACACGGCTCAAAAAAGGGTTTTGGAGAGGAAAGAGGGATCGTTCTCTCATTGGAAAGTATAAGGTCCCCCCTCCCCCCAGATACACAGAATACTCACCAAACGGGGGCAGAACGGGTTGTTTTTTCCCTTTTTTTTTTTCTTCTTTTTTTGAAATGTGCAACTGTGTGAAACTTGTCTGGTTTCAGATTTACACAGAAATGTGGGCCCGTCTTGTTTTTATCCAAACAAACTCAAGCTGAAGAACTGTCTTTCCTAAACTGGGAGCGAGTTCCCATTCTCTAACCCACCAGTGCTGGGTTCCGCTGGAGCTCATTAAATATGCGCACCGCAGAGAGAGGCTTTTTGTCCTGTTTCCTGGGGGCTGAGCCCGGCAAGCCTGGTAAACAGGTGGAAGACTGAGAAAGAAACGTTTCAAAAACACAACCAAAATAATAGCGACCTGTCCCCAGCCTTGAAAAACAGCATAACTCCAGAGGTACAGTGTGTACTGCGTGGCATCAAACAATGTTTGTCTCGTAAGAAAATGAGTAGCTTTCCGTGATAACACAGGACAGTGCTTCCTAACTGTGGACTGGCCTGGGTCCTTCTGATAAGAGGTCAGAGGTCACCGAGGCTGATTGATGAGAGTAGATGCTTCTCACGGCTCAGCTCAGCAAGGAACAATTAAAGGGAGTTTTGCGTCAAGGACTGATGTCCCCTTCAGTCCGGTGCCCGGGCAGGAAGCACACGGTATAGAGAGCCTGTCCCTGTGGGTTATCCCCGCTCAGGCCCAACCTGGCATGTTGGTACTGTGCGGCTGGAATTTGAGGAAGCTCTCACAGAAAGGGGGATGGATTAATAAGACGTAAATGAAGGTGCGCATGTGCCTCCGGGGGAAAGCCGTGGAAACTGCACCTTGCAGAACCTAGCTGAAGGCCTAGAACCAAAGGGCTAGCAGGGCTGAGCCAGAGAGATCGTGTTTGGAGCAGAAAGATCAGAGGCAAGTGGAACAGAGGCCACAGATCTTGCTGGAGTTCAAAGGTCATTGCGAGGGCTTTACCATTGAGAGCTTAGGGCAGTCAGCAGAGAGCTTTGAGCCTTCTGATTGATTGCAGCACATTTTGGGAAGGGGGGCACAAGAACACACAAGCCGAGGTCCCCGAACAGCCCTGTCAACCACCACCAGGCTTCTGAGGCTCAAGGGAGTGTGAGCGTTTTTGGTTTTCGGTTCTGTGTTTCAGTTTACAAAAGGGTGAGAATTTTAAAAAAAATGCTCTCTCAGGCCGGCCTTTCAGAGATTCTACAGAGAAGCTCGCTGGGCTGGGGAGCTGACTCCCTGGGTAAAATGCTTGCTGAGCAGGAATGGGGACTTGAGCTCTGGAACCCACATAAGAAGCCAGGTGTGGTGGCCCACTTTGCACTTTGCAATAGCATCATGGGGCGGGGACATAGATGTGCAGAACCCCAAGATCACTAGCCAGGCAGCCTAGTCTGCTGGGTGAGCTCTGGGCCATTGAGAGAGTCTGTTGTGGAAAAAACTCATGGAGGCATCCACATGATCTCTGGGCTTATACACGCTTATGCACACATATGCACATGCACTCTCCTGCTCGCCCTGTACACAGAAACACACACACACACACACACACACACACACACACACGCACGCACGCATGCACACGCACACACACGCACATGTGTGCTTGAAATGGAGAAAGTTAAATGGAGAAGTACTTTACTGCACAGTGAGAACGTCATATCAGAGACACTACCCTGCCCCCTACACACACACACACACACACACACACCTCCTCTAAGTGTTGGGGGAAGTTCCTAGAGAACCCAGTTCTCTGAAAAGCCAGGTTTGGCAGGCCCAGGGGCTCAGAGCCCTTGGTACACTTTATATACCAAGGAAATTTATTCCTAAACTAACCCATGATACAGAGTAGCTGACAGGTTCCTTCTACTCTGTTTCTCATCTCACTGAACTGGCCAGGGCCTCCATTGTCTCATCTGTAAAATGGGAACTATTTTATTTTATTTTATTTTATTTTTTTTTTGAGACAGGGTTTCTCTATGTAGCCCTGGCTGTCCTGGAACTCACTCTGTAAACCAGGCTGGCCTCGAACTCAGAAATCCGCCTGCCTCTGCCTCCCAAGTGCTGGGATTACAGGCATGCGCCACCACCGCCTGGCTTATGGGAACTTTAACTTGGAGCCTGTCTTCCTGGAGAGAGGCAGGCAGACACTAAGGCCATCATGCACCTAAGAACACTGCACAGATAAGTGTGTGGTATTAATGTAATTATGCGTCATTATATCCTTGGGTTTTTTTGTTTTTTTTTTTTAAGGGATAAAAGTAAGAAATCTAAAAAAAAAGTCTAAACAAAGAACTTAAGTAATGTTTGCTGGGACTATGTGTATACACATATAGAGTTATAATGAAGACTTAAAAGATAACTTGTGCATGCAGGGGTGGCACATACCTTTAATCCCCACACTCAGGAGGCAGAGGCAGCTGGGTCTTTGAGTTCAAAGCCAGCCTAGTCTACAGAATGAGTTCCAGGAGAGCCTGGGCTACACAGAGAAACCCTGTCTCAATAAAATAAAATAATAGCCAAACCAACCAAGCAAAAATGTTTATACAAAATCAAAATAAATTAATTACAGACTCACCATCAGAGCACAATTTAGTTTTTATTGTGTTCTCTGGTTCTCCGTTTAGCCTATGATATGGATACCTGCGTAGTACTTTTGATGCAAGCTTCGCTGTCGGTGCGTCTAGACCATAATGCAGCCACTTCTCTCTTACACCCGAGCAGGCAGCTGCTCCCACTGGTCCATGCTAACATTCGGAGAGTACCGTTCAGCACCTTTCTGTCTTCACTCGAATTAATAAGTAATAATAAATCATAAAATAAAAACATATCTTCTCCTCCCCCACTCCTGCTTTCTTTGAATTATTTGTTTGAGACTGAGTATTGTCTCCAGCCTTTGGGCTAGCCTCAGACTTCTCAGTCCCCTGCCTACGTCCCGTGCACTCCTGGATTGGGAGAAGGTGCAGCTGTGCCAGTGGCTGCTTTCATCTTTTCAGCATCCGAATGGCATGGCACTGGAACACATTTTCCATTGTGTCTGATGTGCACATCCAAGTGGATCATTTCTAATCAGGCACCGCCCATGAGAAAAGTCCCGAAGAGAGAAGTCTTGTGAGCTGCGTTGGAATGAGATAGCACAGCTGCTAGGGTGGAAGTGTGCAGTTAGAGAATGCGGTGTGCATCCTTTGGGAGGGCACAGTTGCCTGTCACAGGAACATGCCCTGAGTGTGAGTCCTTCCCCCATTGTCCTCCAGCTTGAATTTCCTTGCTGTAAACAAACCGAGGAGCCATTTTCAGGAGTCATTTGTGTTTCCTTTTCTTGAGATGGACTGCTGGTGTTCTTTCTGTATTTCTGCCTTGGATTGCTGCTTATTCTTATATTAATGATTTCCAGAAGCTCTTTATATATTAAGGACACTTGCCTGAGATGAGTCACACACTTTCCAATAAAAGTATGGGAAAAAGGAAAATGTAGGCTGACAGTGGACCAGCAGATCAAGCACTTGCTTGGAGAGCTGAGAGAGATCCCACTGAGGCACATGGATGCTGACAGATGGACCTGCGTGCAGGAGGGGTGGCAGATGCCTGAGGCTGTGGGAGGAGACGTCAAGCTCACCCCTCAACACACACACACACACACACACACACACACACACACTCCTATAAACCCTTCATTTGCTAGTGGCTAATGGAACCCTTCCAGGCTATGAAAACCTAAGGCGGTGCATGATCAAACACGGGCCATTAGGCAGATGTGAGCCAAAGATGATTGTGGAGCCAACCCAGGTCAGCACTGTAATCTAAGAAACTGTGCTCTCTGCAGTTCATGGAGCTCAGCCCAGCCCCGGGGTGGTTGTGGGAGTCCTTCAGGGGCCTGTTAAAGCCCTGCCTTGCCTTGCAGAAATTCTACCTCCACTCGGAGATCTTCTCTCCTGCTCCACATACAGTGAGAAAGCAGCAGTCAGACCGAGGGACAGAAGAAAGGCTAAGGAGAAAGTAACGGCCGGGAATAGGCGAGAGCCCCCCCCCCCCCATGGACAAGGAAGTACGAGGACAAGGAGTTCTGTGGGAAAGCAGGACCCCCCAGCCCCCACTCTTTCTGGTTTGAGAGACGATGAGTGTATATACACACACCTCATCCTCTGAGACTCCAGATCAGCAGGTGCAAGCAACTAGCCGATCAGAAAAGTATGGACACTGAGGTGAGGTCAGATCGCGCCATCCAGGGACTTCCAGCTCAGTCCAGGCTCTCACAAGAAGATGGAGAGTGGGGGGGTCAACATGCAGACTGCTCTGCTGGCTCCTTGTGACCCTCCTGAGATGTTGGAAAGGCTTGTCTGAGAGCAGACCCTGGATCCATGAGTGAAATTCTACACCCTTTGCTGTGCCACCCTGAGCCCCTGCATCCCCCACCTAAGACACCAGCATAGGGGCTGAAGGGCTTTGCTCTTCGGCTCCCAGACCTTGGAGAGCAGCTACCGTCCATCCTCTCAGCTCCAGAAGAGACGTGTTGTGGTGACTCTTTGGACCACCACGGGGCATCTATCTCTTCACAGGAAAGACCACCATGGTCCTATCACCACTGCCACATGTTTGCCGTGACAGATGGCTCTGCTGGTTGTCATTCTTGTCCCCAGACGTCCCCTGTGGCCCTTTCAAGGGCGCGGGACCCAGTGTCGTGCAATCAAAGATGCTCTTGGAACCCCAGCTGCCAGCAAACCAAGTTGGCCCGGGAAGAGGATCGACGCCGTTCCCAACGCACAGCTCAGATCTGTGACAAGAGGAGATTGTCACCAGTGGATCCGGGTTCGGAACAAGCAGGTGATTGTGACAGCAGTGAAGCCTTGTCACAAGCCATGGGAAGGACCGACTGCTTGCTTGTAAGGTAGTGTTGTTATGGTAATAGCTAACTGACACTCACTGATAGTATAGTCTATTCGTGTTATTATAACAAAAACACTTTGAACGATAATCTTTTGTCCTTTTTTAAGTAGATATTTTCTTTATTTACATTTCAAACGCTATCCCCTTTCCTCATTTCCCCTCCAACCCCCCCATCCCTTCCCCTCCCCCTGCTCACTAACCCACCCACTCCCGATTCCCTGACCTGGCATTCCCCTACCCTGGGGCAACTAGCCTTCATAGGTCCAAGGGCCTCTCCTCCCATTGATGTCTGACCAGGCCATCCTCTGGAGCCAGGGGTCCCTCCATGTGTAGTCTTTGGTTGGTGGTTAGGTCCCTGGGAGCTCTGGGGGTATTGGTTGGTTCATATTGTTTGGAACAATAATCTTAAAAAATTCTTACATGTGTATATGTATGTATGTGGGAACATGTGTGCTACAGCACATGTGTGTGGAAGCCAGGGGACAACACAAAAGAACCTGTTTCTTCCTTTCACCATGTAGATCCCAGGAGTCAAATTCAGTCGTCAAGCCTGATAACAAGTGCCTTTACGTGGCCCAAATGACAATTTATAGATGAGTGATTTATAAATTACTGTCCATGGTACTAGGGACTCAGCGCCTGGCCAGGGCTTGATTTCCACGTTTTGGAGCCTTCTCAGTGCACCTTCCTGTGCTGGCAGAGAGAAAGGCCATCCCTGTGCCCTCATCTGGCAGACACGCGCAAGGATCTCCCTCCGGCCTCCTAAATAAGGGCATCGATCCTGGTCCTTGTGCATAGTCAGATGTCTCCCAAAGGCGCCAACTCCAAAGACTATCACTCTGTGCGGTAGGATTTCAAACGTGAATCTGACAGTGATTCTCACGTTCGGACACACGCACCTGAATTACTTTTCCATTCATGTGGTGTGGGTTTTTTTTTTTTTTCACACACCACCCTACACCTTAGAACTGTACAAATCAATCAGTGGCCCTCACTCTCCGAGGCCCAGGCACCAGTAAGCTAGTGCCTTTACTGTCTCTCCGCACTGAAACCAAGATGGCGAGAGGCGCACCCTGATCATAACCGGAACTCAGGTCTCCTGGAGGACCATTGACTGCAGGCAGAATGCAGATCCTGGAGCCTGGAACCTTTCTTTTGGGTCCTTGTCGCATGCTCTTATTCATAGACTATTAGGAAACAGCAAGCCAACATCTCCAGGGCGGGGTTTGGTCCTGTTTGGAAAGCTCACATGTGAGGGACCCAGGATTCAAGTCTCCTGTGCCTCACAGATCCCTCGAGTCTCCACGGTTGCCATGTATCATAAGCAGAAAGTAAGGCTTAGCTCATTCACGGGGGCTCTGTCCCCTCCCCCAGAAGAGGATTTCATCAAGATGTAAACTAAGTGAGGGGAGCTTTGAGCCCGGGTTGGGAGGCGCTATTGGATTTCGTTCAGCGCAGTAGTTTTATCCTCCAAAGCTAGAGGGCGCTGTGCTTGCTCCGTTCACTATATATGTTAGTGGTCTGAGGCTGTGCCCTGTGCTGGCTCGGAACACACTGTAACTTCACCACTATGTCAGTGGTCTCATCTTTTGCCAAATATGGGCAAGTGCTTCCGTCACTTCCCCTCCTCCGTCTCCATCCATGGGAGTCTGACAGTTCATAAGTTGAATTATATGGTTGTGGAGTGGCTCCCCTGCCCTAGAACACAAATCCTGGGTCTCTCTAAGTGTCCGGGGGAAGAGGGTGGGGCGGGGGGGGGGGAGATCAAGTGTTAGGGGAAAGCCAAGCTAGTGAGGAAGAGGGAAAGAAGAAAAGAGCCTCTAAGAATCCCTGCACCATGCCGCCCAAGATCCCTTCTTTAGAGTGACCCAGATCTGGCCATCTGGATTAAAAGTGTTCATGTTATGACCAGTTACACTAGAGACATGCTATGCTGTGTGTGTGTGTGTGTGTGTGTGTGTGTGTGTGTGTGTGTGTGTGTCTGTGCTGCAAAGGCTGAGGTAGGTAGCTCCCTCTATGGAAGGCTAGGCACCGGCCAGGCAAGCCCCGGGCTCACACTGGCCAAGCAAGCCCTCTCTTATTAAGTTGTTCCCCTAAACCCCCTAACATTTCTGTGATGAGGCCAGATTGCATTTTGTGACGAAGCTGGGTACCTTGGTTTGGATAGCAACTCTGCCAGTTAGTTACTGACCCTGGGAAAGCTACATCCGTTGTGTGTAAACTGACGATAGCCATAGCAGCAGTGATCCTAAGAACCCAGAAACTTCCGGCTGGACCAGGCTAGGACGTTTGATAAAATGGAACCCCATAGCATAGCTTTGCACCTTTCATCCCAGCCCTTGGGAGGCAGAGGCGGATCTTGGTAAGTTCGAGGTCAGTCTGGGTCACAAGGTGAGCTCAGGGACAGTCATGGCCTGTGCACAGAGAAACCCTGTCTCAAAAAGGACAACAAAAGCAAGCGCGCACACACACACACACACACACACACACACACACACAATGAAACCAGAGAGCGCAGTGAGAATTTGGGACATGGTGGGTGAGGACCAGAGGAGAGCAGGTCACCCCTCCCATCCTCTCCCTGCACATCACAAAAACTAGCCGCTCTGGCCACAGGAGCGCACCGGATGGGCCAGCTCTGAGCAGAGGTCAGACCAGCCTCAGCCTTCACGGCTCAGCCGCCGTTCCCCCGCCTCTCTGTGTCTCAGCAGCAGTACATAAACTCAAAATTTTAATGCAGGTTCAATTCAGATGCAAATGACTCTGTCCAAGTGGTTAATGTGAGAGAAAGACCAGGGTGACAGCAGGGACATTATTCCTTCCCGCGCCATTTCCACGTTCCCTGAATCACCGCCACCGTGTGAGCTAGGGTGGGGAACTATCACCCCCTCCCCTCCACCTCTGCCCCGGTTTGAGTAATGAGGGGTGATCCACCATACGTTTTCCCTGGAAGCTAGATGGCAAATCCAATTAGTTATGTCTGAGGACAACTCGTAAATATTATCGGGACATAAAATATTGCAGGCATTTGGAACAAAAATACAGTCATCTAAATATTGATGTTTTCCAATGGAGAATTAAAATTTTAGAGCAGAAACCAGCTCGAAACAGAACCTGCTCTCATTCCTTGTCCAGAGATGAGGAGCCAGCCGAGAGTCCAGCGAGCATACTGTGCCCATCTATTCACCTGTCCGTGCATGAGATGAGACCAAGGGCCATTTCCTGACCAGGCCCTATTTAAGATCTGGGGAAGTCTTCAAAATAGATAAGACAACATGGTTGCTGTGACTGACGGCTGTACAGTATACTGAGCGAAACGGGCAAGAAAATAGCCTGCTCTCACTTGTAACACAATGGGTCATAAAAGCCCAGGATTCTGAGACTAGCCTGTCCTGTGGCACCAGTCTAACAGGCATATCTGGACGCAGCGTGGAGGAGGTGGCGTTTGGGACAGATTTTGCAAGGCTATGCTCGGAGGCTAGAAAACAGCTCAGAAGGTAAGAGCGTTTGTTACTCAAGCACGGTGACCTGAGCTTGTCTCCCGAGCACCTGTGTAAAAACCGAAGTGTAGCCTCGAGTTCAGGAAAGTCCCCCCTGAGTGGGCGGAGGGGCAGGAGCTCCAGGCTCAGGGAAAGACTCCCCTCAAGGAAATAGGAACATGTCCAATTGTAGTGCTTGTAAGATGTCGTCTCAACATCGTCTTCAACGCGTAAAAAGGCAGAACAACAAATTGTAAGGGCCAGGGGAGGGGACCACTGTGATGTCTGTCCCACACAACCTTCTTCGGAACAGAGAGCCAGGGCTTTCCCTGGTTCCCAGAACTGTCAACATTTTCATTAAAAATTAAGCATTTATCTTAGAAAATGGTCCCACCTGTGCACATCAGCCACTGATTGAGCATCCCAGGCATGTCCTGAGGACTCGGCCACACACACATCTCTGGCAGAATTTATGGCTCCTGGGCTATTTTTGGGCTGTGACTTCTGACCTGCGGAAACCACTGAATCTTGGTGTAAGTTCTGCATACATTATTGAACTGAATATTGCAGAAAGGAACTGCGGAGATGAGGCTATTGAGGGCAGAAGACAATAAAGGCTCAGTTCTTCAACACAATGCTAGGCAGCTTCCCTTTTATAACAGTGGGAAGGTGGGTGGATGATTGGATTGATGGACGATTGAATGGATGGATGGGTGGATGGATGGGTGGATGGATGGATGGATGGATGGATGGATGGATAAGAGGGTGGGTGAATGGGTGGATGGATGGATAGATGGATGGATGGGAGGGTGGGTGAATGGGTGGATGGGTGGGTGGATGGATGGATGGATGGATGGATGGATGGATGGATGGATAGATGGATGGATGGATAGATGGATGACTGGATTAATTGGACAGATGGATGGGTGGATGGATGGATGGATGGATGGATGGATGGATGGGAGGGTGGGTGAATGGGTGGATGGGTGGGTGGATGGATGGATGGATGGATGGATGATTAGATGGATGATTAGATGGACCAGATTTCTAGAGCTGAGGAAGGGATTTCTAGGCCACGAAAGTCATGTGCAAACAAAACAATTGGACTAAACAAAGATGTTCATGAAACTGTTGGTATGGGCTCTAAGGTATGGGATGGAACGTCACTAGAAATAGAAAGCTTCTAGCTATGACCCTTGGAAACTTGGCTAGGACATATAATCTTCATTCTGATATCATAACAACCTTCTTGGTTGCCTAGTAACTTCATTTCTCCATGTGTGGAAGAAATGGAACTCACTTTCTGGGGCTTTTGTGAGTACCGAGTGATGTGGTACTCTTATTCTGGTGAGAATAGGACTCCAGAGACACTGAGTCCTCAATACATTCAGCCATTGTCACAGGATAGTGTAGCCATGTCTGCTCTGGTCCCTCTCTGTCTTGGGACAAGCTAGGAACAGAGCCCCCACAGATCAATTCTCCGGCTCTACGAAGGGGCCAGGCTGACAACATCATTCCAGTTTCCCAGAATGCTTCTCAGCTAGGGACGCCCTTACTCTACTTATCATGCAGAGACAAGCAGCTGACAGGATGTGAGGCTCCTGCTTTGGCTGGCGATCTCAAGCTAGAGACCTGTGGGGAGGCAGACATAGTGCCCCCCCCTTCATGACAGGACATATCATGGATACCGTAGGGATTGGGATTCATGATTTGCATGTACGTTGTTTCTAAAGATTGAGTCTAAGGAGGT
This sequence comes from Apodemus agrarius, assembly GCA_964023405.1. Taxonomy (NCBI): domain Eukaryota; kingdom Metazoa; phylum Chordata; class Mammalia; order Rodentia; family Muridae; genus Apodemus; species Apodemus agrarius. Next base: position 17,227,753 of record OZ030011.1, read on the forward strand.
GAGTCTAGCCTGCTCACAGAGCAGAAATAGCACTGTGCTAGCAAAATTATCCAGATAATGCCCAGGTACCACTTGCCAATGGCTCCTGGGTGCCACCAATCCATAACCCACCTCTGGAAGTCAGTGTGGCACTTTCAGGAAGCACAGGAGATCTAAATTCCAAAAGCTGAATGCCTACCTCGGGGGCTTTGCTCTTGGCTGTTTTCTGGACAGCTAAGGGGAGTGAGGTCTGGCAGAGGGTGCCCATGAAGACGTGCTCCCAGCTAACAGGAGCTGGGTGGAGAGACACCGTCATAAATGAGAGAGCCCCTTCCCACACGGGGGCACATCCCTGGCACTAAAACGTACCCTTGTCTCAGGAAGCCTCTGCCTCCTTCTCCTGCCCTCCCCCACCGTCACTAAATAAATAAACCAGGAGGGCGGGAGGGGAAAAGTTTCTGACTTTCTGTAACCTTTTCTTCGAGTTCAGGTTATTTCTTTAATGCATTTGTCTGCTTTAAAATTGTCTCCTTAGCCTCTCAAGGGAAGCCAATATAATACCGCATCACACTTCGCACCAGAGGAAAAAAGAACACTTACTCTTAATAGGTGGCAATTTTGCCAGGTGTTATTGACATAGTAAGTGTGAAATTTCTGCGCTCCTCCATGCAGAGTGCAGCAGATTAAAGAACAATGAGGCACGGTGCAAAATGAAGTTTCAAAAGCCACAGTGTCAAAGTCAGGGAAGGTGCGAAAAAATTACATCCTCGCAACACTCCAGAGAACAAGTTTACTAATTACGTTACCCGGCACAAATTTTAAAGTAAATTCCAGGAGATTGGGCAAGTTTTCTGCGAGCCCTATTGTTCTTCCCCATCCCAAACTGTCAGGGCTTCTCCCTTGGTGCTAGAGAGGGAGGAAGGTCTGAGATGGTTTTCGGATTCCTCTGGCTCCAGCATGGGGGGGAGGGGGCAGTCAGAGGAGGATGTGGGAGCTCCAGAGACACCTCAGGGCACACAGCGGTGGCAGTGCCTGTCCTCCTGGACCATTGTCCCCTGGAGAACAGAAAGACCCGAGGCTGAACAAACCAGACCTTATCACTGAGGCAGGACCTGTACAGAGAAGCTGAGAGGCAGCAGTTAGGACCAACAACTGTACCCCCAAACCAATACAGGGACAGGGGACTGCAGCTCAGCGCCTCCCCACAGTCACAAAATTGTGTCATTCCAAACCTGGAAACCCGGGCATCAAAGGCAGGTCATTTTTTTGTATTGTCAGCATTCTCTAGCTCATATACATATATATGTATGTATACATAGAGAGAGCTCATATAGAGAGAGAACTCATATAGGTGTGTATGTGCGCGCACACACACAGAGAAAATATATATAGAGAAAAGATAGATGGTAGATAGATACATATATACATACATATATACATACATACATTCATAGATAGATACATAGTTAGATATATAGATAGATGGACAAACCAGACTGACAGACTCAGACAGACAGACAGACAGACAGACAGACAGGCTTCAACTCCTGACCCTCCTGCTCGACCTTTCAAGTGCTGGGGTTACAACATTAGCCACCACTCACACCACTTTAAATTTTGTAAGCAATTAAGGCCTGTTTCCGAATGAGCTCTTACATCACCATCCAAAACAGAAGCCTGATCAAAGCGGGGCTTCTCGTCTCAAGGGTGTATGGCAAAAATGTCTGAGGGCTCAGAGTAACCCCAGGTCTCCTCTCACACTTCTGTAAGGGTTCTCGATGGGGGAGGGGGGACATGGAATGGAGGCCTCATCCGAGAGTGTGAGCAGATGTGTGTGCAAGCAAAATCACACAAGCATAGCACACGTGTACACTTACACATACACACACGTGCACGCACATGCACGCATGTGCACAGGGAAAGAGCCCATGAATACATGAATGCATGTATACTCTCAGAAATTTCTGCCTCTCTCCAGCTGTGTATCTGAACAAACGAACTTAAGCCACAGCGGAGATGGTTCAGTGGGTACAGCAGCAGCTACTCAACAGTGGGGACCTGAGTTGGGATCCCCAGAACCCGTGTACATGGAGGGTGGATACGGAGGCCTGCCTGTGCTCTCCATGCGTAGAAGACAGAGGCAGGAGATTTCCAGAGCAAGCTGACTAGTTAGGAGATCAAGACCCCTGAACTCTGGGTTCACCTGCGAGACCCTGTCCCGATGGATAAGGCGGAGAGCCATTGGATGTCAAGCTTGGGATCCCATGTGCACATATGTCACCACACGCCTGTGTGCCACCACACATGGAGATACACCTCAGACACGTGCAGGGAGGGAGGGAAGGGGCAGAGAGAACACAAACGGAATCAACACATCACACCGAAGTTGGACTTAGTCTTTAGGCAAAAGCACCCACATCTTTCTTTCACGACCTTTTAATAAACGACACGGGTGTTGAAAAAGAGAGTGCCTGTGACAGCTACTTTCAAAATTAAACCTTTTATTTGAGGTGGCGATCATCTCAGGCTCATACGTACGGAGCTGTAACGAGCAAGGGAGAGGCTCTCCGGTGATAACTGCTTAACTGACATGTCCCTCATCATGCCCCAGTCTCCTCAGTTTTACTCACTTCTGACACGGGGCATGGCCCAACTCTTTTTCTTTAGTGAAATGCTTCGCAAACGAGCAAGCACAAGTGTGAAATAATTTGCTCTTCTGAGGGACAAAAAGTTCAGAGGCCCATTTCGTTCTGAATGCAGCAAATTGAAATCGAGTTCGTAACCCAGTAAGCTGAAAAAAGACTCAAGAGGGTCCATACTCAGGAACTTCAAGGTACAGCCTATGGGTGGCTGTCATCCCATGCAGGTGCTCTGCTAGGGGTAGCCTAGTGTCCCAGCCATGCAGAGACAGAGGGGATACCTGCCCTTGAGTGCTGCTGGGGGCAGGTGAGATTCAAGGCTTCCCCTGGTCAGGAACAAAGACAGAAACACCAGTGCTGCCTCCTGGGGGATTCCTCAGTTAACATCCCCTGACCAAAGTCCTTCAGAGGACCTGTGCTGACAGACTCTACCCAGGGCTGATGAAGGCAAGAGGTCACAGAGCCCTGTACCCAGGATGAAAATCAGAGGCCCAAGGACAGACAGAACCACGGAGCCCAGAGTAGCTATAATAGCCACCGTGCAGAAAAGGGGGTACAGTATGGATGCTCTGTAACCTCTCCCAACCTGAATTCGCATCTGCAGGGGGATCATCATCATGAAGGATTCAGAGGGTAAAACTTTTAGATTTTGTGGTCACCTGGTTTCTTTCTAAGTCGTCAGCTCAGACACTAACCACGCAGCAAGCTTTAGGGGATGCGTTAAGCAATAGTGAGCTGGGTTTCCCTTAGTAGGTGGGAGACAGCCTTTGGGTCACAAGGCATAAGACAGCATCCTTGATGGAGAGAGTCAATAAACGGATAGCTCCTCCCTAAGCTTAATATGGTAGTTCCTTCTTCTGCTGCAGCGATAAAGTATTCTGACAAAAGCAACTTCAGGGAGAACGAGCTTTTTCCAGCTCACAGTTCCAAAGAACGGGGTCAGCCCATCCTGACAGAGAAGTCAAGGCCACAGGAGCTGGTCGCATGCCGTCCACAGTTAGGAAGACATTAGGCAGCAGGATGTCACTTTCTCCATGTGTACAGACCTGGATCCCCGGGCAGAGAATGATAACAATACCATCCACAGTGGGCGGGACTTCCCTTCTCAGTTAACAGTCAGGACAATCCCCCACAGACATCCTCAGAGTCCCACCTCCCAGAGGACTCTGAATTGCGTCAAGTTGACAATTAACACTACCACAGTTAGCATGAAGGGAAAAATGTGGATAGATATAGAATTCTCTAGAAAAAAATGGCAAATGCTAAAATAACAAAAACAACAATAATAAGTATAACAGAATTTGGTTTAATAAATACAGTACCTGGGCATCTAGAGGAGGTTCGATTGACCAGAGACAACAAGCCTGATGACCTAGAACAGAAGCCAGCCCCAAGCAGGCCTCAGTGGTGCTCAGAGGACCTCCTAGAAACGGAACCTGCATTGCGGTGGTGGTCCACGCAGACCAACACTCTCCGGAGAGCTGGCACAGGGAAAGGGCAGAGAGAGGAGCCTGTGGAGACGATCAGAAGCAGAAGTCTGCACATCCAAAACATGGAAGCAAGAGGGGACCCCAGATTCCAAGATAAGGGCACCTGGAGGAGGTAGCTGGGTGTTAAAGAATGGATAGAAACTTCTCGGGGGGAAAGAGACATGTCTTAGAAACAGAGGATTCAAAAATCAAAGAGCAGACTGGTAGAGGAATTTCAAGCAAAAGGAAACTTTGAAACACAGCACCCAAGGACTCAGGAGGCCCCACTGCCTTCTCTGTGGAGCTCCAAGGGATGGTAGTGGATCTGGGGGTACCAGAAAAGTAACAGCCTGCTTCAGCAGGCAAAGTCTGGCAAGCTGGCCACGCCTCTCGGGCCCAGAGTTTCTTCAATGTGAAGACTTGGTTCTGTTCCTGCTATAGCCATCCATCTAACTGTGCCTGGTCTTGGCATCCCAGGGACGGAAAGACGTGGTATTGTTCATATCCCTCTACTCCTACATATAACTGTGCATGCTATTAGCATCCCAAGGACTTTGTCCTATTTTGTTTGGCGAGTGCTTTGAATAGGAAACAAACCCCTGGCTTAGATGGAACCACTGTGGAGAGAGGTCAGAATGGGCCGGAAAGAGCTTCCCTCTCAGAGGGCTTGGGGAACACTCACGACAACGCTGGCTTCCCGCCCACTGAGACTAAGTTTAGTTCTCTTCAAGTTCTGCCCACTGCTCCCTCATCTGCCCCTTCAGGCCACACAGAACAGTCACCCCCACAGCTGCTAATCCTGGCTGTGTCACCAGCTTCTACCACCCACGACAGAACTTCCCAACTACCGCCTGGATGTGCCCCCTACCCCCCCACCCCCGCCCTTTCCAGAAGGGCTTCTGCCAATTAGAAGGACCTAAGGAAATGGGCTACGGGACAAGAAGGCAGAGAGCACGTGGTGTCAATAGTTGTGACACCCTCAAGATGGACTCTGGGGGCTCAAAGACTCTCCTGGAAGAGTATAGACCCAAAGTGTGTGGTATGGTCTCGACGCAGGAGGCCTTCGTTACACCTGGTCTGGTTTCGTGTGCACTAAAGAGATGCCAGACACCAAACCACCACAGGATAGTACAGGAATAAACTGTACTATCACATGGTGGGTCTTTGCAAAGGGTCTTCATTCTCCTCCTCCCCCTCCTCCTCTCCCTCTTTCCCCCTCTCCTTTCTCTCCTCCTCTTCCTCCTCCTTCTCCTCCCCCTCCTCCTCCCCTCTTCCTTCTTTCCTTTATCTTCCTCTCATTCCTTATTTCATTTTTGTTTCAGTGCCAGGGTCTTGCTAGACAGGTGCTCCCCTGAGCGGTAATGTTCCCTGCACCTTTTGGTTGGTTGTTGTTTTTAGTCAGCGTCTTGTTAAGCTGGCCAGGCAGACCTTGAACTTTCTATCCTCCTGCCTCAGACTCAGGGGAAGATGACAGGTATGCCACAGGACACCTAGTTTGTGATCCCCCTCCTCCTCTCCCTCCTCCTCCACTCATCTTCCCCCTCCTCTTCCTTTTTCCTCTCTTGCCCCTTCTCTTCCGCCTCTCTCTCTTACTCTTCCTTCTCTTACTCCTCTTCCTCCTCCTCTTCTTCCTCCCCCTTTCCCCTTCTCTTCCTCCTCCTCCTCCTCCTCCCCTCCTCCTCCCCTCCTCCTCCTCCTCTCCCTCGGTCTCTTCCTTCTCATGTTCTTCCTCCTCTTCCTCTTTCGCTTCCTCCCTCCTTGTCTCTTATCCACCTTCCAATTTATGTTAAACTCTCAATTTTATAGACTTTTAATATAAAACAACGAATGATAATTCTTTGCATTTTAAAATGTTTTCATAAGGCGTTCTTCTCAAAGTTCAGTGGAACTAAAAGCAGTAAAGGTTAGGCTGTCTATAGAGGTTTATCTATCTTAAACTGTTATTTTCATGAATAAGAAAATAGAAGCCCTTTCAGGGAGAAGAGTCGCTTGGTTTAACCTCTAGAGCTACCCCAGGGACCCAGATAGCCAAAATCTGTGCTAGGAGTGTCTGAGTTCTCTCAACCCAGAATATTGTAATTGAGTATATTTTCATCCTATATTGTCCTGAATCCCTCTCTAAAGTTCCTGGTACTTGGAGTGCTTGGCGGACCGGCCACTGCCCATCTACCCCGCTGTTTCTCGCTCATCCACAGTAGTCCATCTGGTCATCAGCGCAGTTCCCTTTTCACTGAACCACTAAAGTTTCCCATCAAACCAGAACACTTTGTAATATGACCGGCATGACTTCACACTGAACCTGGACAGCTCAGAGGGGCACCCCAGTGACCCCGGAGGCGGTCAGAAGATGAGCTGAGGCTGAGCCGGGCACTTCCCAGGGTCCAGACAGCCTCGCTCCCAGGAAGGGCAGCGAGGGAGTCTGATGGCGAGAACATCAGACATGTGGCTGCGAGGAGCCAGGCGGAATAAAGAGGCCGAGAATAGAAAAAGACACTTAGAGATGAGTCAGAGGGTGCAAAGACGTGGCAGAGGGCAAAAGACGCCCACACGCTGACAAATCCCCAGACTTCTCAGGTGGAAAATGGCACCCCAATTCGGGGCCCCACACGCCCACTCCCTGAGATTAGAGCTGCCCAGGTGAACGGGGATGGAATGGCGGCCTCCTGAGCTCCTGGGAGCCCGGGGTCTGGAGAGGGAAGGGGGAGCCCCTGCCCCTGTGCCAGGGTGCAGGAGTGAAGGCTGCTCCTTGCCTTTCGTACAGCAGTGCACGGGGCTTCCCTTGCATTCCCGGCAGGACAGTTCCGAGGGAGCTGGAGGGATAAAGCCCTTTCCTCCAGAAGCAAAGCCTGGCGTGGTGTGATCCCAGTGCCCAGGAGGCAGAGACAGGCACGCGGAGGAGGAATCTCATCAGTCAGCCTTGCCTCCTAGCCCAACACCAGGCCTAGGAGAGACATTGTCTCCAAAACAAGGCGAGGACAATACTCTGTCCTTCACACACACTCACACATACTCCTGCGCACCTCGACACAAACCCAGTGCGAGCCCGGAGTGTCTGACCTCTGCCATACTGGGTGATGGGAGGAAGACTTCAGACTCAGAAGCTCGGCTTTCAAATTCCGGTTGTCTGACGACTCGCTGTGTCAGGGACCTTAAAGCCTCTACCTCAGTTTCCCCTTCTGTCAAATGGGATGGCAACACTGTATGGCTCTACCTTCTCGTGGATAACGGGCCTGGAGTCATGAGTACGCCAAGTCCTGGCAAGTGGGACTGCTGGGTTCTTTGTGCTGTTGTGACCTTAAGTGTCTGCTATGAGTACCTCGGCTTCCTCTGTCCCAGTGTGGTGGGTGGCTGATGGAAGACATTAGGCCCCTGGCGCTGTGTAACTTGATTTCTAACCATCGCATTAGAATAAGAGGGGATATGGAGGGGAGCTGGGAGCCTGGGGAGGGGTAACTGTGGGTCGGGATATACTGTATGAGACAAGAGTCTATTTTCAATTTTTATTTATTTTATGTTTTGTTTGTTTGTTTGTTTGTTTGTTTTTCGAGACAGGGTTTCTCTGTGTGGTCCTGGCGACAGTATCCTGGAACTCACTCTGTAAACCAGGCTGGCCTCGAACTCAGAAATCTGCCTGCCTCTGCCTCCCAAGTGCTGGGATTACAGGTGTGCGCCACCACCGCCGGGCAGTATTTTCAATTTTTAAAAACAGGAATTTGCTTCTAGAATTCTGGTTCAACTAAGGAACGCCCCCCCAACCCCCTCACCCCCCCCCCCCACGAAGCTCACATATTTGAACGCTCGGTCCCTGGTTGGTGGCGTTATTTGAACCTTTTAAGATGTACAAGTTTTCTGAGGAAAAAAAATACATGGCTGGAGAAGGGCTTTGAGAATGTCCTCGCCTCAGCCTCGGCTCCGGATGTCTCTCTCTCTCTCTCTCTCTCTCTCTCTCTCTCTCTCTCTCTCTCTCTCTCTCTCTCTCCTTTCTGTTTGCGGTTGAAGACGCAGCCTCTCGGCTCCTGCTACTCCGCTTTCCTTGCCTTTACGGACTTTCTGAATGGATTCTTCTGTCTAGTCGTTGCCTTCGATCATGGTGTTTTCTTTCGGGGACAGAAAATTAATAAATACAGCGCAATCAGGAAAGGAAGAAACAATCTGCTTGCCTGCGGATTATTACGTCACCGACTCTTCCTTCCCTTCTCCCAGGCCGCACATTCGGTTACACGTGCCCGGTTTGTGGCCAGAGGAGCTGTGTGTACCCAGATCAGCCTCCTGGCGGCGCTGCAAACATCTAAGGCGGTCCAAGCCTCCTCCGGGCTTCCCACCGGCTCCTTGGCTAAGCCTGCTCTTTGAGCCTGCCTGCACCCGCTCGCTCAGCCTCGGTAGAGCCCCCTCTGTCCTTCCCTTTATCCTTTGCCGGGCTCTGACTTTGGACAGGGGTGGCGGGGACTGTGTCTCATGTCGCTCAGACCCTCACTTGGCACAGTGGCCGTTCGGTGGGAAACGGAGAAGGGGTTAGGAGGATGACGGATGGGGAGGCTGACCATGGAGGGTCAGATGTGAGGGTGGATGGAGCCATCACAGGCTTCGCACAGACACACGGCAGAGGCTGACAGGAGGCCGTTGCTGAGGGAGTTGAGAGAACGGGGGTGCCCTGCAAAAGAGGAGCCATGGTTTCCGTTCTTGTAAGACTTTTTAAGATTCATCTTCATCATCATCATCACCGTCATCATCATCATCGTCGTCGTCATCGTCAACATCATCGTCATCATCGGTTTTTTTGAGACAGTTTCTCCGTGTAGCCTAAGCTGTCCTAGAACTCAGAGATCCTCCTGCCTCTACCTCCCTAGTGCTGGGACTGAAGGCTTGTGCTCTCTCTACAGTGTTAGCGTGGGTGAGGGTACACATGTGCTTCAGTCCGCATTGGGGGGGGTGTTGGAGAGGGGGGGATGGTCAGGACAACTTGTAGAATCCGTTCTTGTTTTTCACGTGGTTCCAGGGATCGAACTCAGGCCATCAAGCTTGTGAGGAACGCCCTCTTACCTCTGAGCCACCGTCACTGCCTGGTCGCTCAGGATGTGATTTTGTTTTAAGGCTGAAACCCTTGAAGGAAGCACAGATGAATCACATACAAAAATGACTACCACAGGGCTGGGGAGATGGCTCCGCGGTTGAGAGCACTGACTGCTCTTCCAGAGGTCCTGAGTTCAATCCCCAGCAACCACATGGTAGCTCACAACCCTCTGTAATGGGATCTGATGCCCTCTTCCTCTATGTGTGAAGACAGCGACTGTTTACTCGTCATGTATATGAATGAATGAATGAATGAATGAATAACAACTACCGCAAAGGCTTGTGGGAACTTGACACAACAGAGAGAGTTGAAGGAAAAATCCTGAAGCCAGCAAGAGTCTGAGCCCCTGTGTCTTAGATGTGAGCCTGGATGCACCCAAGTGACTTCCCCTACTTTATTCAGTGAGCACTCCTGGTGGATGCCAACAGGCTAGGTTGTGACTTGAAAACCCCACCCCTCCTCACAGCCAGACTCCTGCAAGTGACCCTAACTAAACCCATGGGGCCAACAGGAAAAGAGAGACATTAGGGGAAAGAAGGAGGTCATTAGGAATAAGAGGGTGATGGAGGGTGGGTATGACCAAATGACATTGTGTACATGCAGAAAGGTCACTGTGGGGGCAATTATTAATGCATGATCAATATAGTCTCATCAAGAGAAAGGCAGGCAGGAATGATAAAAGGGGTGAAGGAAGGAATGGAGAGGGGGGAAGGGATGGGGAGGGAGGGAGAGAAGGAATGAGGGAGGGAGGGAGGGAGGGAGGGAGGGAGGGAAAGAAGAAAGAGGGAGGGAGGAAGGAAAGAGAGAAGAAAAAGGAAGGGAAAGAAGAGGGAGGAGGAGAAAAGGGAGGGGGAGAAAAGGGAGGGAGGGGGGGAAGGAAGAGTGAAGGGTGGATGAAGGGAGGGAGGGAAAGAAGGAGGGAGGGAAGGAGGGAGGAAATCATGAAGAAAAGAGAGAAAGGATTGCTGCTGAACTTGGCTCTGAAACATTCTCAAGACTCTGGGAGTGCCACTTCTCAGTCGTTCAGAATCCACAGTCCTCTGACCCCCCTAAGCTGTGCGAATTTTGATTTCAAGTCTCCTGGCTCATTCATCTTGACACTGCCCTACGCTCCGAAACAAGGGCAGTTCGTGCCTCCAGATCTCTGTCTTGGACTCGAGAGTTGTCTTGTGAAGTTGCTATTGAGTCCTTCCAAGGACCCAGGGCAACGGGTTACTGTGCAACTCATCACCGAGGCTACAAGGGGCTTCTCTGCTGTTTGGGGCAGTAAGCTGAGGTGGCCGGAGCACGCCGAGGATGAACTGATAGCACCTGATTGGGCCCATTGTTGGCAGCAGCAGTGGGGTCTGCAACATCCATTAATTTTTTTTAAATGGTTTAAAAAAAAAAAAAAAAAAAAAAAAAAGCTTGGGAGCGATTTGTTACATCTGATGAAGATGAGGAGCCCTCACATGTCACCGTTCAGCTTAATCAACGGTGACTTTATCTGCAGTCTTTATTTATAGCTAATGCAGACATTAATTATTAGCGGGGTTGTTTTTTCAGAGCTCAAAGTGCGCCTTGAATAAACGTACTTTAAGACACTTACAGCCAAGGCGTTCTTTATACAATGACGAGCTAAAGAGTCCCTTGGGTCGCCTTTGAGCGGCTTTCAAGGCCTAATAGCACTTTTCCCACCAAAGGCACACCCCTCGGATCCTCTGAGAGGTACAATAACATAATTGTTCTTTTAGGTTTCGAGGCCTTGACATATCTGTCAGGGGAAGAATGGGGGATGATAATACCAGAACTATTTTATGCAAATTCCACTTAGAGGTTTCAAGACTTCCCCGAGACAGATCTTGCCCTCTTGTTGGCATTTGCCGTGTCAGATACTCGTTCCGTGAGAAAAGTGCTTTAGAGTTCGCCTTTTGTTAAATCATTCTCATTTAAAAAAAAAAAAAAAAAAACTTTAGATAAGGTTAAAAAAACAAATACAAAAACAATGAGATGAAAACATCAATTTGAGGATGTGTCTGGGGGAACAACAGTATTCACTGTGACGATTCTTACCCCTGCGTTAATCAATTTGCTGAAGGAATTCTTTAACTTAAGCCGAGGAGGCAGAAGAGATGCTTACAAAGGTGTTATGAAGATTCAAATTATGTGAGCACACACATGCACACAAACACACATCCACATGAGTGAGCGTGCACACGTGCGTGCACACACACAGAGTAACCTTCTGTGTTGCCCCATGGATGGCCTTTTCAAGGCTGGTCTTGTTTGTGGATCCACACGCCGTGGACAACAGGCACCAGCCGCAATCAGATCCTCAGGGAACTATTCTGGAAGGAGACCCACTCACGTAGCAAGCAGATCCAAGGATCAGAGAGAAAATGGAGTGTATCAGGACACTAACAGACCTTGTGGGGTCACACACTCTTAGGGGTCTCCAGGAAGTTGGAAAATCCCCAAGCATTCCCAAAACACAAACCACAGCCAGGGTCCATTTATTCCAATACAATGGGAAAACATAATCCACATAACGTTCCAAGTATTAACACCTTGGTTTTGGCCTGTGGAGAGATTGTATTAATCCATCTATCCATCTGTTCATCCATCCATCCATTTGTCCATCCATCCACCCATCTGTTCAGTCATGTATGCAACCATCCAACCATCTATCCATCCACACATCCAAATATCCATCCATCCATTCATCTACCTACCCTCCCATTCATTCATTCACCTATCCTTTCATCCATTCATCTACCCATCCATCCATCCATCCATTCATTCACCCCTGAAAGCATCATTTATTCATCAGATCTTAGCTCATAATCCTCATTGACGAAGGATTAAAAATTGGTGCCACAAATTCAAGCATGTTGTACATACAGTCTCTGCCCTCCAGAACTCATAATATTGAGAGAGAATACCTCCAGAGGCTGGGAGAGAAAAGGCAGGATTCTTGTCCCTGGAATCCTCAGAGGAAGTCTAGTCCTGCCAATACCCATTCTACTCTGGGATAGTCTTAGTGGTCATGTAACTAATGGATGAAAACCATGTAACCATGTGGGGCATCAGAATTTTGTCAAAACAACAAGCAAACAAATAGTTTCTGCTTGGCTCATGCAGAGCACATGGATCCCAGAGAAGTCATGGAAGAAGCCTGGATTCCTTTGGCAGCCATGCTTTGAGGAAGCTCAGGCCATGTGCAGAGACCGTGTGCCTATAACAACAGCCTTGGGCATCAGCTATAAGAACAAAGATTCATCTAGATGATGCCAGCCCTCATCCTTTGGGTCATCCTTCCGACCGAGTCCTCTTGGCATAAGCTCTAAAGCAGCTGCTGGGCTTTGTACCTTGTCCAAGGGACAACATGACAGAAGTTGTGTGGAGAATAAAATAGTCATTCCAAGTCTATGGTGCAGTAGACTGAATCTACGCCTAAAAAAAAAAAAAAAAAAAAAAAAAAAAAAAGTTATGCTGAAGTTCTAACTTGCGTGGAGATAGCATTAGGAGGGAGATGTTTGGCAGTGACTAAGTCATAAAGTCCTCAACCCTGGAGCATTCCCTTGTCAGAGTGGGAAGGAGCCATGCAAAGATGGCAGTCAGCCACTTTGGCATCAGAGGACTGTCCTGATTGCTAGTTGATACTTGTTTTGATTGTTAGTTGACACAGGAGTGGGGGTAAGCCCACAGCGGGCAGAGTCATTCCCTAGGAAGGTGGTCCTGAATCACTTGCGAATGCTAGCTAAACCTGAGCCTGCAAGGAGGCCTGCAAGCAGCACCCTTCTATGTTTCTGCTTCAGGTCCCTGTTGAAATTCCTACCAAGACTCCCCTCGGTGACAGATTCCAACCTGGATGTGGAAGCCAAGTAAGCCCTTTCCTCCCTCAATCTGTTTTCGGTCATATCTGTCACTGCCACAGAATGCAGCTAGAACCCAGGGTGAAGAGTGACACTTTGGATCTCAAAGATTCCTGTGTGCAAATGTCACCTGTCTTTGTGTCTCCTCAGCTGTGTGACCTTGAACATGCAGTTCACCCTCTCAGAGCTATAGTCTGCTCTCCTTATCTATACAGTGGGAGGAAATTACTGCTGTCAGACCATCTGAAGGGGACCTAGGTTCCGGCTTGGCACTCCACTGGCACTGATAATTGCTAGGTGTTTCCACGCTCCACACTTTTCCCCCTTGGCCCGGACTGTGCCTGCTTTCCTCCTCCGCTGCCTAATGCCCGTTCTGTAGAGTCTGAAGTTCGTTTATCCTCACCTGGAAGAAGGAAAACACTTTGGAGCCAAGAAAAAAGGAGAAACCTACCAGCTCACGCATCCATTTAGTATCTCCCCTGGGGGACCAAGAGGTTTAATGTTTATAAAGTACTTTGAGATCTTGAAACTAAAGACTTTGTACAAATGTGAGGTAATCATGATAATTAAAGCACTGTTATTGAATCCAGCGAGGCCGCATTGTTCCCTCATCCTGCAGTGAGCAAACTCCTGGCGGACCCTTTAGCACACTGAAGAGATAATTTGCCAAATCATATACTGCTGCCCTGAAAGTCTTACTCACCTACAGCCAGGGCCAAGTTCATACCCAACAATGAAGCTAATAGCAGGCCTCGGCTGCACAGCACTTTGTAGTTTACAATGCAGCCTCCGATGGTGTCTCCCACTCTGTCAGTAGGAGGAGATGTAGAGAAGGGGAAAAGTATTCCTGATGCATGGGTGGACGGATGGATGGATGGAGGGAGGGACGGGTGGATGGATGGGGAAGCCCAGGAACAAATGGGGCACTGACTCAAACTGAGGATGGCCAGAGCATCTCAAATCAGGACAAATGACCACTTTTTGTAAGTGAAGATGTTGAGGTTTAAAGAGATAAGGTGATCTGACCAGCGGCGGCTCTGCTGGCCTCCAGGGCGTATCTGTACAAACTGGGAAACATATATTCCCCTACCATATGACCCAGGTTTTAACAAACAGTTGGGTTTTAGCCCCATTAGCCTGACAGAGAGACTACCTGCACATTCCATTCAAGAATATTGTTGTGCCTTAAAAATATGCTTTGCATATCTATCTTATCCATATTTGGGAGCAATGGACCAGGAAAAGATTGTCGTTGACAGCCCCACCCCTGCCCCCACGCCAGGGGATGATAGTGGTTGTTGTTGTTTGATATGATCTCATATAGCCCAGGCCGGCCTCACATTTCCAGGTAGCCAAAGATGGACCTTGAACTCCTGACCCCACCCAGGACTGTCTACCTCACACCGGCTAGGGTGGCAGGTGTGTGTGCTACGCCAGGTTTGTGTGGGCTCCATGTGTGGTAGCATTTATGGTACCATTGGAACTGCGTCCCCCGGCCACGCAATGGTTGTTTTAATGTTCTGAGATTCCAAGATGGGGGGGGCATGCACATCACAGGGGTTACCCCTGGAGGGCCAAACAGGACCCTTTATCCTGCTTTCTGCAGGACGGATGGGACCCGCAAGTTTAGGACTGGTTTGTTTGAAGTGAGCTGCAGGCCTGGGGGACACGGGTGTTACCCAGTGCCTGCCCTGTGATTAGGGCAGAGCATAGTGTCTTAGGTCGAGAAGTGCACACAAGAAGTGACTTAGATGGGTGGGTTTTCATAGGAACTGGGGAGCTGTGCGCCTTCAGTAGGAATTCGTCTGTTCTGGGAAGGCAATCCCTGCAGCCGAGGCAACCTCTGCGGCTCAGCAGGACCTCCAGGTAGCGAAGTGTCGAAGAGGAGATGGAATAAAAAGGCAGGACTGATTCCTGTAGAAAGGCCCTCTGGGAAGCGAGGTGGCAGCACAGCAGCTAAGGTGCTCACTGTGCAAACATACGGATGTAGGTCAATCCCAAGAACCCACATTAAAAAATAAAAGCCAGAGCCTGGCAGGGGTGGCGCACGCCTTTGATCCCAGTACTTGGGAGGCAGAGGCAGGGGGATTCCTGAGTTTGAAGCCAGCCTGGTCTACAGAGTGAGTTCCAGGACAGCCAGGACTACACAGAGAAACCCTGTCTCAAAAACTAAAACAAAACAAAACAAAACAAAACAAACAAAACAAAACAAAACAAAACAAAATAAAATAAAATAAAATAAAATAAAATAAAATAAAATAAAAATAAAATAAGAGCCAGGCATGGTGATACACACTTAAAAAACAGATACAAAGGAGCCTGGGGCAGGCATTGCTCCAGGCCGGTGAGAGAGAAGGAGAGCAAACATGTTATCAGGCATTCTGTCTCACAGATAAGAAATCTGAGGTCAGACAAACACTTTAAGCAAGCTGCCCTGTGAGATACCAATGGAATGTTCCAGAAGCAATACTGATCCAGCGCTCTCTGCCCACATACCTTTAACGTTTCCCCACTGGTCTGGAAATTACTCTCCAGGCACTTTAGAGGGAACAGCTTTTCATGCCGTGGCTCTGCGTGTGTCATCCCTGCCCACAGAAGGGCTCAGACTCTATGTTCCAGCTCTGAGGAGAGGCTGGTGATTTTCCACCCAGCCTCCTGACTCATACCTTTGCCTGCAATGTCACTTCCTGCCTGGAATTCCTTTCTGACATCTTTCTCCAGGAGAAACTACCTACATGGTTCAAGACTCAGCTCGGCTTGCTTGTTTGATCTCAGTAGCCTTGGCCAAAGCCCCTGAGCTGACTGTTTTCCTGGATGGGTTCTCAGGCATCCCCAGGAACTAGCACATTCTTGTGACTCTCGCTCCCACGACATCACCGTGACCATCCACGAAACTACATTATCACACCAAAGCTCAGCCTACAACACCCTGCTTGTGTTCTGCCACTGTCATAGAACACCCGAGGCTTGGTAATTTGGAAAGAGATTTACCTTGCTTAAAGGTTTAGGATCTGAAACCGTAAACAGCACGCACCAGCTCATCCAGGCCCCTCTGATGATACATCACAGCCTGGCCAATGGCATTAAGAGAGAAATCAAATAACAAGACAGAAAATTGCGTCCCGGTGAGGGCTTACCACTCGCCCTATCTCTGAAGGTCCAGTGAATCCCTGTATGGAGAATCAGGTTTCTAAAACCCGAAACATCGGGGTGCATAGTCAAACTCAGTCACAACTGCAGAAGACTCCCGGCTTCATTGTCTGAGCTGCTGTGCAGATCGATGGCTGTCTTCTTAAAATCTGTGCAGTCATCTTTTAGCTCTGCGGTGATTTGAGTGAGAATCATCCCCCCCACACACACACACACACGGTCTTGGGGCATTTAAACACTTGGTCACTAGTTGGTGACATGGCTTGAGGAAGTTTAGGTTGGTGCGTCTTTGTTGGAGGAGGTCTGTCAGAGGAGGGGTGGGACTGCAGAAAACGCCTTGCGTGCTTCCAGTTCACACACTTTACTTCATGCTCGTGGTTGGGATGGGAGCTCTCAGCTGCCTGCTCCTGCCACCAGGCCTGCCACCAGGCCTGCCACCTGCTGCCGTTCTGTCTCCATCACGATGGACTCTTCTCCCTCCGGCACCATAAGCCCAAATAAACCCTTCCTTCTAGAAGCCGCTTTTCAGTCAGGGTGTTCTATCACAGCAACAGAAAGTAATTAATACAATCGCCCATAACGATGTAAAGGAGCAGCGCTCTCTGCTGATTCCTTTATCAGAGCCAGCTGGATTTTCTTAGAGAGAAAAGTGTCTGCGTCTTCAACCGCTCCAGTCTGAGTTAGGCTCTAAGGACCCCACCCTC
The DNA here is from genome assembly GCA_964023405.1 of Apodemus agrarius. Taxonomy (NCBI): domain Eukaryota; kingdom Metazoa; phylum Chordata; class Mammalia; order Rodentia; family Muridae; genus Apodemus; species Apodemus agrarius. The sequence goes on from OZ030011.1 coordinate 17,244,619, forward strand.
CGCCATTCACACTTGCAAGTGCAGGGCCGGGAGCCTGTGAGCCCTGGTGTATTTCTCCTGCCGATGCAGAATCTCCAAATAGATGCTGCCTTCCGCGGCATACCTCTCCACAAAGCCAACCCACTGAAATCGAGCTCATTATCTCCAGACATCGCTGCGGCCAAAGGTTAGGCTTTTCAGAGTTATATTAGTCTCTTTGTCTAAACAGCGCAGCCTTAATTGGCTGGGATCAGAGTTGCACTGTTTTGAGTTAAAAAGCTGTGATTAATTTGAGCTAAAGACGGCTGGACAGGCACAGGCTGATTCAGCTGCAGATACAAACCTATTATCATCGGAATGGCAAAGGCCATGGGGGGGGGGCTGCCTCAGAACGCAGGTTTCCTCTCAAGAAAAACAAGAGTTGGGGAAGACTGTGGGAACGGACAGAGCAAGTGGAATACCAGAGACACCTTCCCCAGCCCATCACCCCCTCCACACCCCGACCCCGTGAACCCTAGGTTTACCCACATGGCTGCTCAAATTCAAATACTCGTCCTCCACAGTCAAAGGTGCTTGAATATTTAATTCCCAGCGGGTGGTACCAGCATCAGAGTTTGTGGGACCTTTGTGATGCGGGGGGGGGGGGGGGGCTAGCTACAGGACATAAAACCAACGTTATACAGAGTGGGACAGCAGAATCAGAAGCAGGATGATGTATTTCTCAGCCAGAAAACGGTTTCCTCTTTACAGCTGCCCCCTGTGACTAGTCAACTCTCTCTCCTGTTGCCTCCGCCATCTCCCCCGCCCCCTTTCCATTACGTGCTCTATCCCCTCAGACCAGAAGCCAAAACAAGCCCTTCCTCCCTTCAGTTGCTTTTTGACAGATATTGGTCACAGCGACGGGAAAAACAAACAATGCGGTAGCCTGGCTGTGGTGCGGAAAATGCAACCAGTCCACTAGGAAGTGAGTGATTTTCTGGTGCTTACACTGGAAAGCTGTTGCTGTATGCATTGTCCTAATTAGGATACTGCTGGCTCACTATCTGGCAAGGTGGCCGGGCTGTCTTCTGAGTCGCAGCCTGGTCTAACCTCGGCAGCCTGCCTCTAGCCGTACGTTTGTTTTCCTGTTGGTGTGATCTCAAAAGTGGCAGAAGCGGCTTCTCGTAGTAATCAATAATTTGAACCCAGTTCCAACAGGCCCGCTTAACTCTGCGATGCAGGGTGGGCTACAACGCAGAGCATCATGGGATGGCAACCCGCGGTGGACAATGACTTTGTGGTGCTCAGGAAGCCAAGAAGAGGGAATCTCAGAATCCAATGAGTTTCCTCCCCCATACCATTAATCCATCCACACCCCCAGCACACAGGATAGTGACACCCACGTTCTGGGTGGGTTTTTCTTCCTCAGTTCCTCCCCTTTGAAAATACACTGAGACACACCTGGGTGTACCTCATCCACTTTCTAGGTGCTTTTAAGTACAGTCAAGGTGACAGTGAAGATTATCTACTGCAGTTAGACCTCTTGCCTCTGGTCCTAGACAGTTAGAGAACCCAGACTCTGGATTGTAGCTTCCTTCTTCCCAGACGGCTGTCTGGCCACGCCCCCTTACCCTTCAAAGCTCAGCCTGGAAACAGCTTCATTTCTAACCCTAGCTACTGCTCTCCACCCAGATGCTTTCCTTAACTTAGCTTGCACTAACAGCTCTCTGCACACTTTTGATGTAAGCCTCGAATGGTCCCGAAGTTTTTCCAGTTACTTTTCTTTTCTTTTTCTCCTTTTTTTTTAATGCCCCAGGGACCGTGGCTCCCTCATGTCCTTCGTAGCTGGGCTGGCTCCAGCATTTGACCTGTAATTTAGTCCTGGTGGCTTTAAGCAGGCATGATTTGCAGAGTAGAATGGTCACTGCCTCAGTCCAGTAGAGAACTGGCCAGGAAGGGTCAGCTGGGAAGAGGGGAAAAGTTGTCCCTGCCCTGGTCTTCTAGCTTGGAGAGCTCTGGGCACCCGGCAGTCAGTCGCTCCGGCCTCTTGTATGAGCCAAGAGCCTTTTGTGTGTATGTGTGTGTGCGCGCGCAAATGAATACGGGCCATTTCTTCAGTTCTTAGCCAATTTCCTCTTCCAAACTGTGAGCAGATGCATGTTAAATTAGGATTAATGGTGCTCCTTCGTGGTGCATTGAATTTGAGCCATGCACAGTAATAGTTTCATAACATATCACTCACCCTTTCTAAGAGGTTAAAAATTATATACTTAAAGCTTTAGTGTATTTGTCTACAGCCAGAATGAATTCAAATGGGAATTATCAGTTCACTTCATTAAAGGAAGACTGGTTAAACAGACACACACATACACACACACACACACACACACACACACACACACTTACCCCACACACATACACACTCACACACACACACACACACACACACACACACACACACGGGAGCATCTTTTACCAGTTTAGAACTCAGTGATATCCTTAATATAAATATCCATTTTTTGATATAATTATAACCGGCCGCCCTCACTATGGCCAGCCTTTGTACCACACTTTTGGGTTAGACGCTTTTAAAGCTACTTATGTTTTAGAAAACTTTTAGTAAAAGTCCGGACTGCATAGTTATACAAATTATTCTAATGTATTTCTCTCTGCATATTAAATTAGCTCCCCAGACTGATAAAAGGTTGAAATGCAATTATTCTTCCTTCCTTTGCTTCCTACAACTCTAAAGCAAAAGCGGTCTGCCAGCAATCCTTGATTGTTCCCACTGTAACTTGCAAGTTGATTGTAAAAATAAAACTGAGAAATCGGCCATCCCTTTCTCACAGCCCCCATCCCCTGGAGTGAGATTTCAAAGGACCCGTGCTGACTGTGCTTTGAGGAATCATTGGAGGTTTTGGTTCAATTGTTTAATTCTGTTTGTTACCTGTGTTACAGAACAATAGGGTCTACTCTAATTCTGCCTTTCTGATCTCTCTCTCTCTCTCTCTCTCTGTCTCTGTCTCTCTCTCTCTCTCTCTCTCTCTCTCTCTCTCTCTCTCTGAAAAAACCAGAATATCTGCTCTGTGGGAGGGTGCTGGGTCAGAAGGCCCCTTGGTTAAATACCATTTCACAAATGGCTCTTGGTCCCTCTTATATGGCAGATGTAGTCTTGGGCACAGTGACTTACTAGGTAGCACAGCAGAAGCCCCTGTCCCTTCAGAATGCCTCTGCCCAAGCAGTGAGACAACTGACATGTAGGTGCGAACTATGGAGGTTCAGTGGATGAAAGTGCAGTCATGCTGTCAGGAAAACATAGACCAAAGGCTAAGTAGTGACTGGCTGCTGTTCTAAATCAGGTCAGCAATGCTCACTGAGATAGGTGGCATCCTCTACCCTGAGACAGAAATGGAGCAGCCATGTAGGTACCCAAGCAAAGGGATCTCAATACGGTCTTAAACTAATAAGTGGGCCCCACACCCAGACACCCATTATACAAGTAGCTTTAAATGTCTACTGAAAAGGGCCAAGGGTCATTCGTGAAATGAAGGAATGGTATTTAACCAAGGGGCCTTCTGACCCAGCAGCCTCTCCAAGATCAGATCCCCTTGATTTACAGGCAAGCTTTGCACTCTGTTGTTAAATGGGTGAGCCACCCCAGATACCTCCCTGGTACCTACAGCTGAGCAAGAGGCTCAGGATGCCGGAAAGAATACAAGTCAGCCTCAAGGACTGAGAAGGCTGAGTCACTACATGGGCGCCATCACAGGCACTTCTGGCCCCATGAGGTGAGCACTGCTTATTCGTGGAGCCTTGAATGACTGTGGAGAAGAGTACCTGTCTGCACGGGGGTTGACCTCTGACCTGTCTCAAAATGATGAGTAGAAGGTAAACAGAACTAGACAAAGGGGCCTTCCTCATCAGGCTGAGCTGCCCAGCATGGTGGGTGGATGTAGACAGGGGGGACACTTAGAAGGTAAGAGTGTCAGGAAGAACAACCAAGAAGGACAGGAAGAGGTGGCACAGGTGATATGATAATGGAAAGGTCAAACTCAGAAACTTTGGAAAACTCCACCAGACCCCTGCTCTCCTGAAAGAGAAAGGTCATAAAGCAGATAGGCACCTCTCCCCTCTGGAAGGGAGGGGCTAATGACATTCCTCAGACCACAGGGAGGAGGGACCTACCACCAGCCACCCACAAGTAAGGGAGGCCCAGAGCTCATAGACACATTCCTCAACTGTTGGCTACCTCATTCCCTAAAGACCAATCAGTTTAAAAGTCATACTGTTCTGACAATCACATTGTGCCTAATGGCCGATGCCTTGAGAACTGTGCTCACTGGACGGGCTGAGTGTGGTCGTTCTCTCTATCCATGCGCAGGGTGACCCCAACGTGTTGGAACAATAAATTCCTCTTGCTTTTTACATCGATTCCCAACTCGGCATTGTTCACGCAGGGTGTGTCCAGTAAGCTAAGGCTCTCCAGAGTCTTACAACACCACCTGTAGCGATGACAAGCTGAAGGTTTCAGGCAGGAGTGCTGTATGGTCCCGTACTTACTCTAGAAGAACCCACCTGGCATATTAGTAGGAAATGGCAGGACTGAGAGGTGCCACTCTCTTGGCTCTACTGTCCATTCCGTCCCATAAGAACCATAGTCAGGAAGATCTCCGAATTTACATCCAGCTCCAGGATTAGGCAACACTAAGAGACAGTAATGTCTTCATGTGTTCTTTCCTTCTCTCTGGGACATACAAACTTGGGAATCTTCTAAATGAGCCTATGCTTTTATCTTCAGAGATGTTGTTGTTATTAGCAGCCATGAGCCCAGAGGTTAAGAGAGAAGAGAGCACCCTCTTTTTAACAGGGTGACTCTTTCCCCTCACATGCCCCAAACAGACACAGTTGGGTGTCTACCTCTGAAAGACATGCTTTCTTTCTATCTCTCCTCCTCCTCCTCCTCCTCCTCCTCCTCCTCCTCCTCCTCCTCCTCCTCCTCCTCTTCTCTCTCTCTCTCTCTCTCTCTCTCTCTCTCTCTCTCTCTCTGCAAAATAAAATGTTTTTGTGCCCTGTCTCAAGTGATAGCTGTCTCACCAAAGTATTGATTCCCTGTCTTCAGATATCTGGACTCTAAGAAGTATAGAGGCAGCACAGATTTTTATCCTTGTGCAGATTCTAAAAAATGAACACAAGGTTATATAACCCAAGATGCACAGAGAAATGTGGAGTGTGGTGGAATTTCCAGGACACAGGCTGCAGTCCAGTGGATGGCTGACATCGGCTGGCTTGGAGGGAGGTGCTCTGGAGTCTCCTGCAGTTCCTGAAGGACGTGGGCTGGTTCACAATGTGAGCTACTTTTACTCTTTTCAAGGCAGAAGCTTGGGTCAAAGTCATATTCATCTGTGGCAGAGGGTACTAAAAAACAGGAAGTGGAACAAGAATGCTCTTTCTCTTAAGCTGAGAACTGAGCCCATGCTGGCTGGCCAGCTGGCTCAGAACTGCATTTCCCAGACCCCTTTGCACCTGGATGAGGTGCTACCTAAAGACAGGTATGTGGCTGTTAAGAGGCTAGTGATTCTTCTTCACTGTCTCCTCTCACCCACCCACTGGGTGACAGAGAACAGCATTGATGGGAGGAGCCTGGAGCCCTCTTCACCAAGCAGAGAGGCCACCTGCCAATCATACTTAATCAGTCTGACAGGTGAGCTGGAAATAAACTCCCACTGTGTGGGCTGTGAAGATTGTTATTGAAGCTGATGGCAAAGACTTGTGATAACTGTATTCTAGAACCTGGGGATTATACATTCTTGGTCAGTCTGGGCTACCACTTGAGACCCTGTCCCTAAACCACAAGAAAGGAGATAGCATAGTCAGTAAAAGTCTTGTCATACAAGCAGAAGGGCTGGGGTGTAGATTCCCAGCTCTCTCGAGGTCTGGAGGTCCACATCTGTGATCTTAGCACTGGCAAAGTAGAGAAAAGTAGATCTCCGGAGCTCATGGGCCAACCAGCCTCATGGGATCTCTGAGCAATAAGATCTGTGAGAGGCAACTGACTGAAAGAAGAAGATGAAGAGTAATCAATCAAGGAAGACACCTCACATCCACCTCTGGTCTTTGCATATGCACTCACATGCATTCACGTGAGCACACACATACCCACACACACGTGCATATGCATAGACACATGCATGTATACACACATGCATGTGCATGCACATGTTCATACCCACATGCATACAGATACAGATACACACACATACACACACACACACACACACACACACACACACGCACGCACGCACGCACGCACGCACACACACACACACACACACACACAAGCACAAGCACACACAGACATCCTTAACCTTTGGTTTAACTGTAGGGACCTGGGAGTCAACAGGACAGTGGATGACAGAGAAATTTCTAAGATATACCCTGTGACCTTCAAGATGTCATTGAGACCTAGCAGAAAGAACCGAGTTGGGGATCATGACCTTTTATCAGTATACAGGGGTGCTTTCTCAAAGGATGGGGGTTAGATGAGTTCTTCTACTGGCTGGTTCTATGTATCAACTTGACACAAGCTGGAGTTATCACTGAGAAAGGAGCCTCCCTTGAGGAAATGACTCCAGGAGATCCAGCTGTAAGGCATTTTCTCAATTGGTGATCAAGGGGGTAGGACTCAGTCCATTGTGGGTGGGGCCATCCCTGGGCTGGTGGTCTTGGGTTCTATAAGAAAGCAAGCTGAGGGCTGGAGAGATGGCTCGGTGGTTAAGAGCACTGGCTGCTCTTCCGAAGGTCCTGAGTTCAAATCCCAGCAACCACATGGTGGCTCACAACCATCCATAATGAGATCGGATGCCCTCTTCTGGTGTGTCCGAAGACAGCTACAGTGTACTTACATATAGTAAATAAATAAATCTTTAAAAAAAAAAAAAACAGTTTTAAAAAAAAGAAAGCAAGCTGAGCAAGTCATCGGAAGCAAGCCAGTAAGTAGCATCCCTCCGTGGCCTCTGCATCAGCTCTTGCCTCCAAGTTCCTGCCCTATGTGAGTTCCAGTCCTGACTTCCTTTGGTGATGAACAGCAATGTAGAAGTGTAAGCTGAACAAACCCTTTTCTCCCCAACTTGCTTCTTGGCCATGATGTTTTGTGCAGGAACAGCAACCCTGACCAAGACAGTTTCTGACCCACATCCCTGATCACTCAGCCTGGCACACTGGCACACGGCAGGGAGAAGATCGTGTCATTCCAGTTATTATCGTCACTGTGCTGATAGAAACCTGCCAAACCTGCAGCACGGATTGGTGGCTGGCATGACACTCGTGATTTCTATGATTGAGAAAACGTGTCCCGCGGTACTTTTGAGAGACTCAATTTCCGACACACCCCAGGAGATGCTGTCCCTCCACGGTGCTGTCTGTCCCTCTGGACTCTTTCCCCCTCCTCACATGCCCCATCCAGCAGCCTCACCCAGGGCAGAGGCTGAAGCACTTGGGATCAGCTTATGCAACCGGGAAGGACTTTAGAGCGCAGTGGCTTTCTTCAGTCAGACGTCTCCCTGACAGGCAGGAGGACGCAGGCAGGAAGGGCTTGTTCCAAATCCCGTAGTATAAATAGGGACGGGGACAAATGTTTTTGCTAAAATAAGCGTGGCAATGGAAATGATTTTCCAACCAGCATCAAATCCAGCTCTTTGTATTTTTTTTTTCCCCATCCCCGTTAATTCTAGAGGACTGCAGAGAAAGAGTCCATTCCAATTCTGTTCTCCGGCTTCACTCATGCTGTCCAAAATAAGTGGCTAAAAGCATAGGCAGTGTGAACATAGGACGGAAGTGAAAATAACCATTGGGATTAGAATGAGTAGGGAAAGCTGGAGAGGTGGCGAGATACAAGTCTTTGTCAACTCGACACAAACCTAGAGTCTCCCGGGAAGAGGGAAGTAGCCCAGGGCGGGTGTCGCCACCACACTGGCCTGGAGGCAAGTCTATAGCACTGTTTCTTCTGTGAAAAAACCCAGCCCACTGTGGGCAGTGCCACCCCGGGGCAGGAGGTTCTGGATGGCGGAAGAAAGCAAGTTGAATAAGCCCTGAGGGGCGAGCCAGTAAGCAGTGCTCCTCCCTGGACTCTGCTTCAGTTCCTGCCTCCAGGCTTCTGCCTCAGGTTCCTGCCCTGACGTCCTTTAGTGATGGGCTCAGGTCAGGACCTGTAAGCCAAACCAACCCTTTTTTTCCACGAGGTGCCGCAGTGTTTTTACGACAGCAGCAGAAAGCCCAGCGGAACAGGTAGAATACGGAGTGCCCTGGTCCCGATCACTCTGAGATGGCGATGCTTGGCTTGCAACGGTTCGGATGTTTCAGCTCCACATGGAATTTAGGGAACTGGCCTAAACAGGTTGTAGGTCAAGGGTCAGTAATAAAAACTGCTCCTTAGCAGCTAAGGGATGTCAAGGCCCTCTCGGGGTAGCCATCAATGACCCCAGTGGATATTCTCCGAAGCCCCGAGGAAGGAACACGGAGTTCAGAACTGCTGAGCCACATCTGTCTTCCTACCTCTAGTCTCCACTTGGAACGTTCGTGTGTCCTTTTGGAACCTGAGCTGAGTCAGCGACAACACTGGGAGGTGAGGACTTTGTTAAGTGTGTTCAAACACAGACAGGGAAGCTGCTGGACAGGCTCCGAATCCGCCCAGCTTCAGACCAGATCTGAAATTCTCAATGCACTTGCGTAGGGGCTACGGGTGAGCTGGGAAAGCACCATGGCGTGCCAAAGAGGGACCTCACGGGTCATCAGACGCACCGTGGGGACACCTGTGACAATACTGAAGACAGAGCAGCAGAACACCGAAGACAGGGCAGCGGCAGTTGGACCGATCTGGACAGGGACTGGACCCTTTAAGAAGGGAGGCACTCTGCTCCTAGGGTTGTTACCCCTTACTCTTCCTCCAGAGGGTGGCTCCTGAAGGAGAAAATTCTACCCAATAGAGGATAGCCCAGGCAAGACTTACCAAGGACAAGGAGTCCAGATGGGGGAGGGCCCCCTGAAGACCAGAGTGTTCCCAAACACACACACACACACACACACACACACACACACACACACTCCTGCTTCTGAGGTTCCTTTACCCAGTTCATGGGAACTGTGCTAACAAAGTTTGCTCTCTCTCTCTCTCTCTCTCTCTCTCTCTCTCTCTCTCCCTCCCTCACTCACTCCCTCCCTCCCTCCACCCCCCTCTCTCCCTCCCTCCACCCTCTCTCCCTCCGTCCACCCCCACCCCAACCCCCTCTCTCTGCTTCTGTTCCCGCATCAATCTGTAATGGATGACTTCACTTTCTTTCAGTGGTTCTCATAGTCCACGACATCACCCTTTTCTGGGGCCCCTCAAAGTCTCTGTCATTTCCACTCTTGGGCAGGCAACCCCTACTTTCAAATCTGCTTTCTCACTCCCAGCCTCCATACTCTGGTAGATAACCTATCTTGTTCTCCATATAGGTACCTCAGGCTCTCCCTCTATCACTGGGTCAGACTTCTCTCTTTGACTGTCACTTCTCTTCCCTGATGCCTTTACTTCCTCGAGGTGGGTCTTCTCTCCTGGAAAACCAATTCTCGATCCACCCTCCCACGAACTTGGCAGTATACCTAGATGACCCCTACCCAAGATCCCCAAACAGTACTGTTCTCTCCACATCCGCATGACTCCTCCCAGAACTAGCCCAGGCTGGGTGTTGTGTAGCTCTTTCCTCTGAATTGAAATGCCCCCATCCTCGAGGGAAATTTGTATGACTCAGGAAATAACTGAAGCTTAGAAGTCTCAGGGGCTAATCAAAACACCCCGTGTCACAAAGTTGAGATTTAAAGGGTATATAAGTCCCCTCCCAATCTTACAGAAGCAGTGAACAGTTGACAAAGAGTAAATACTCCCCCACCTGTCTAGCTGCAAGAGACTCCCTGACTAGCCCAGCTGTTTATGGATCATACACAGAGCTCCAGGGATGCAGCTCTCCTGAGCCATCCCTCATGCTGGGATGGGCTTCTCAGTGATGGCCATTGTCTCCAAGTCACCCGTGCTGCTGTTTATAACCCTAAGAAACTCACTGGGTCACCATCCTAGACTTAAGTGTGATTGCTTGTGCTCTGCTGTGGGTGCCTTGAGGTGAAAGCATGTTTATTCATATCTCCCCAGAAAGAGTCTGGAGAATCTTGTAGAAAAAGAATCCATGCCAGACCTGCCCAGATTCAGTTAGAAGGAGGGTGAGAGTCACCTAGAATATACAGGGATGCTTTTACTAAGTGTGACCATCCCATGGCATCTGAATGTGGTAGATCTCAGATGCTGGAGTCTACTATTCAAGATGATATGGTCAATACACAACCTTTGTTCAGTCTCTACACTTCGAAATCATCTTTGTAGGACTTATAGAGCTTCCTTTCAGTGTGAGCTGTGTGTAAACCAGTTCTCTTACATTGCATTATTCAGGAAATAGTGACCCAACAGTCTGTACATAATCAGTATGAATTTAAAAAAAATTCTCTTTCTCTTTCTCCCCTCCCCACCTGGTGTGTGTGTGTGTGTGTGTGTGTGTGTGTGTGTGTGGCAGGTTGGACCTGGAGCTGAGATGATTGGGAGCTGCTCCACATGGGTGCTGGGAACAAAACGAAGGTCTATGTAAGAGCAGCAAGCACTCTTCACAGCTGACCCACCTCTCCAGTCCCCAGATGCAACAAAAGAAAAGAAAACACTGCTTTTAATCAGCAGCCGGTTGAGTGCGTAGGTGCAGGAGTGGCAGTGGTTGTTCTTGTGCATTTGATGGGATCTGGAGTCACCTAGGAGATGCCACTGAGCATGTCTGTATGGGCTTTCCTGAGAGCAATAACTCATGGAAAGGCCCATCTTCCAAAAGGGTGGTACCAGCTAAGGGCATCCCAGATACAGAGAGGCCAGGAGAAAGCAAAATGCTCGCATACATGCACTGCTACTTCTTCATCAAGTGTGTCAGTCATTGTCCTCTGGAGTCCTCTCCACTGACACCTGACTCCAGCTTTCTAATGTGAAGTCAATGCCCACAACTCGCCAGTGGTTGTCCAGGTCCCAGGGATATAGTGGGGCTCCTGAGCCATCTAGTTTCATGGACTGGGTATCCTCTGGGTCTCATCCTCTCCAGGGTACAGAGGGCTACTGCTGAGGGACTACCCAGCCCCTCTCATGCAGGCCAATCTAATAAATGCCTTTTTTATAATGTTTATATATTTTACAACATATACATTTCATTGGCTCTGCTCCTTTAGGGAAAACTGACTAGGAAGCCCCCCATCCATGGATATGGAGGACTGACTGCAGAGGGTCTCACAAATGTGACTTGCTAAGCCATACCTGAAAGCACATCCTGAAACCATTATTTGACGCCATGTGGCTAGAGTGGAGACCTGATTTACCAGTCAGTGCGACGATGAAGGGAGACTATAGGATGGATGAGAATACTGAAGGACCGGACGGGGTCAGTTCTTACAATCAAGCAGAGGCCTGAGACACTGCTATAGTAAGGGTTTTACTGCTCTGAGCAGACACCATGACCAATGAAACTCTTATAAGGACAACATTTAACTGGGGCTGGCTAACAGGTTCTGAGGTTCAGTCCATTATCATCAAGGGGGGGGGGGCAGGGCAGCGTCCAGGCAGGCATGGTGCAGGAGGAGCTGAGAGTTCTACATCTTCATCGGAAGGCTGCTAGTGGAAGACTTCCAGGCAGCTAGGATGAGGGTCTTAAGGCTATGCCCACAGTGATACACCCACTCCAACAAGACCACACCTCCTAATAGTGCCACTCTCTGGGCCGAGCATATGCAAGCCATCACAGACACAGTGGCAGTTAATAAGTATTTATTAGGTGGAGAGAGAGAGAGAGAGAGAGAGAGAGAGAGAGAGAGAGAGAGAGAGAGAGAGGCTGAGAAGGAACTGCTTATTTAATTAGAACTGGGAGTGTATTGTTTGGTGACTTAGAGGAAAAATTAAAGTAGAGTCAACTGTGTTCTGTAAGTCACAATCGATTCCAGTGGGCACCTATAAAGAGGACAGAACTTTTTTTAAAGATTTATTTTTAATCATGTGTATGCATGGGTGTGAGTATGTGTGTGTGCTGTAGCAGGCATGGAGACCAGAACAGGGCTTCACATCCCCTGAGGCTGGAGTTACACACAGGTCACACTGTGAGCAGTGCCTGGCGCTGGGAACCAAGCTCAGGACTTCTGCAGAGACAGCACAAGATCATGACTTCTGAGCAATTACAGCTGCCACAAAGGGACAGAATTTTCGAGTTTTGATTTTTTTTTTAGCCTTTTGGCTTTTGTTTTTATTATTGTTTGTTTTTGTTCCTGTTTTGCTGAGATGGGAGTCTCATGATGCAGCCCTGACTGGCCTGCAATGCACTGTGTAGACAAGGCCCTATTTATGAGAGTCATTGAGCAACCAAATGGGGCTCATGGGTTTGAAGAAGCGAAGAGAAGAATTCAGCGTCGGGTGGATAAGAAATGGGGGAGTTGACCCAGAAGGAGTTGGGTGGTGAATTTGATCAGAACACGTTTCATTAAATTCTCTAAGAATTAATTTTTTAATTATAAAGATAAACACAAGCTAAAGTGAGCTGCTATTGAGGGCATTCCTGTTGTATAACACTGGCCATTTGTCACCCACTGTGATGGTTTATATATGATTGGCCCAGGGAGTAACCTATTAGGAGGTGTGGCCTTGTTGGAGTGGGTGTGTCATTGTGGGTGTGGGCTTAAAACCCTCACCCTAGTTGCCTGGAAGTCAGTCTTCCACTAGCAGCCTTCAGATGAAGATGTAGAACCCTCAGCTCCTCCTGCACCATATCTGCCTGGATGCTGCCATGTTTCTGCCTTGAAGACAATGGACTGAACCACTGAGCCTGTAAGCCAGCCCCAATTAAATGTTGTCTTTTATAAAATTTGCATTGGTCATAGTGTCTGTTCACAGCAGTGAAACCCTAACTAAGACAGAAGTTGGTACCAGGAGTGGGGTATTGCTGTGATAGACATGACCATGCTTTTGTTTGGAAGAATGTGGATTTTGGGACTTTGGATTTGGAAAGCTATGGAATGCTTTAAGTGGGGCTTAATGGGCCAGCCTAGTAGGAATAAGGAAGAGAGTGGTGCTGAAGGTCATTTGAACTGTGTAGGCCTGACGGCCCAAGAGGTTTCAGTGGAGATGAAGAGTTTTGACTTTGCCCAGCTGGTTTCCTGTCTTTCTTTGAGGATTACATTTAAGTGATTGGATGAATCTCAAGAGACCTTGAACTTTGGACTTTTAACACTGTTGAGACTGCTATAGACTACAGGGACTTTTGAAGTTGGATTAAATGTATTTTGCATTATGCTATGTTTATTATGGCCCCCATAGACTCATGCTTGAACAAGCCTATGGGGACCAGGGAGTGGAATGTGATGGTTTATATATGATTGGCCCAGGGAGTAACCTATTAGGAGGTGTGGCCTTGTTGGAGTGGGTGTGTCATTGTGGGTGTGGGCTTAAAACCCTCACCCTAGTTACCTGGAAGTCAGTCTTCCACTAGCAGCCTTCAGATGAAGAGAGAGAACTCTCAGCTCCTCCTGCACCATGCCTGCCTGGATGCTGCCATGTTTCTGCCTTGAAGACAATGGACTGAACCACTGAGCCTGTAAGCCAGCCCCAATTAAATGTTGTCTTTTATAAAATTTGCATTGGTCATGGTGTCTGTTCACAGCAGTGAAACCCTAATTAAGACACCCACCCTAAATGCCATCAAGACAGGCATATACATGATAAAAACTTTTAATTCCAGAGGGAAAGGGCAGGCTACTCATAGGAAGTGAAATATGGGAGGAAAGCCTTGGGAAGTGAAGGCAGGTGTTGGTTTGCTTTGTTTTTTAATGTTTGTGTGTGTGTGTGTGTGTGTGCATGTGTGTGTGCATGTGTGTGTGCATGTGTGTGTGCATGTATGTGTACATGTGTATATGAATGTGTGTATGTGTGTGTAGGCATGTGCGTGAAGAGCCTTTTTGGGGTACCACTTGGCAGAAATCTGACATTAGGGCATGACAGGAAAGTTAGTTCAGGCAAGAATCTAGCTTTAGGCTATAATAGGGAAGTATGTTAAAGCAGGAATTTTAATCTTAGGGTTGAACAAAGTAAGCAGGCTTCAGGCAAGATTTTGGGCTTGGACAAGGAAGTGGGCCCAGATAATTTGGTCATTCTGACAAGCCCTTGGAAACAACTGTAATCTCTGGACTTTGCTTTTTGCCTTGACTGTTTGTGTTTACTGTCTTGCCTGTTCCTCACTGTACTACTACTGCCCTTAATACTTGCATGTAATTAGAATGGTATAGAAGCAGATTGGAAAAAAATAAACCTGCCTCCGCCTCAGAACTGGCTGGGGTCATGCTACAATGCTGTCTAATTGTCTTTTTTCTTTTTAATTCTCGCTCCTGCACTGGACAACCTGTTGACTGACTAGGCAGGTTTGGTCACATGTGTGTATGTGTATATGCATGTGTATATGTATGTATGTGTGCAGGCATGTGTATATGTGTATATTCATGTGTATATGTGTGTGTGCATGCATGTGTGCATGTGTATATGCATCTGTGTATATGTATGCACGCGTGCTTGCATGTGTCACAGCGCACATTTGGATACTAGAGGATAACTTTTGGGGAATTGATTTTGTGGATCTACCATGTTTGAAAAGCGATGGTTTCTCTTGTCATTTCTGCAACTCTTCAGCATCTGCCTCCCGCCTCACCGTAGAAGTACTGAGATGGCAAACACACACCACCACAAGCTGGAGATTTTATAGAGTGGTTAAAGAGACTGAACTTTACCTGTGAGCCATCTCCCTGACCACCTGTTTTGCTTTTCCAAGTGACCCTGAGTGGCAGTCAGGACTTTATGAAGTATGCTGGCCCCCAGCATATAAATTCACGGAAAGCCATCCATATGTCACCCAACAGGGGACCAGCTACCAGTCCCACTCCGAGAGAGGGACACACAGACACAGCGTGTCACCACTGAACTGCACCCGCCATTGCATGAAAATAAGGGTATACGCAAACTCCAACTGACGCTGACTTCGACACCTAGTACCTGGCAACGCCACAGAGTCCACTGAACCTTCCTGCAGTCCAGCTCTTGCATCAGTGCAATAAAAGTAAGATTGTGCCTCTCCTTGGGTTAATCAGGGACGGAACCTATCTGGTTTGTGTAGGAGATGAATCACAGTATTTCAATACGGAGGGTCCCGTGGGTCACGGCATATTTAACCGCAAAGGTAGTAGATGACTTGGCAAAAGCGCTATAGACATTATGAGTGTTTGAATTCAGGCTCCATCACTGAATGCCCTGTGACCCTGGGTGAGTCACTTGGCCTCCTGCTCCTTGCAGGGTGTCAAGTGGCTGGAGGATGTGCTGCTCTTTAATTCTCTTTCTTAGTAAAAGATGGGGGGGTGAGGGGTGAAGGTGGGGGTGAGAGGGTGAAGGTGGGGGTGAGGGGTGAAGGTGGGAGTTGATGGGGTGGAGGTGGAGGTTGATGGGGTGGAGGTGGGGGTGAGGGGTGAAGGTGGGGGTGAGAGGGTGAAGGTGGGGGTGAGGGGCGAAGGTGGGAGTTGATGGGGTGGAGGTGGGAGTTGATGGGGTGGAGGTGAGAGTCGATGAGGTGGAGATGGGGGTGAGGGGATGGGGTGGGGGTGGGAATTTACAGGTTGATAAAGAACTAAAAATGAAGAAGGACAGAGATGGAGTGTGGGTGGGGGAAGAGGAGAGGCAGAGAGGGGACACTTTACCTCTGCTGGCACAGTTGCCATTGATGTGGACACCTGCATCTCCACAGAGACAGGCAATGGAGAAAATATCACCAGGAAGCCATTGAGGGTGTACTGCAGGGGGCCCCATAATTACCCTGGCCTAGTTACTTCTCTGCAAAGGGGAAAGGCGTCCAGCACCCAATCTTCCTTTTTTTTTTTTCTTAATAGGTGAAGTTGAACCTAAAGTACTGTAATTTTAATCAAATCTCCCCATCTGTGTGCAGCGCCCTGAGAAACTGAGGGCGTAAGAGTATGTTGTGGGGCTGGTGGAATTGTCGCAGCAGGGAGGGAAGAGGGCAGAGCGCTGGTAATTATGTTACACTTAGACATAGTTCCGTTGCCAGGAGAGGCTGTGCTTTTCTTCTTCTTCTTCTTATTTAGTTTTAATTTTCTCTTTTGCTCATTGAGGGCTTGGGTGATGTCAAGGATAGACAAGAGGGGGCAGAAATAAATGCGTCACCTAAAAGGACGCAAAGATGGGGAAAGATAAAATCTGCACGTTTTCTTCTAGCATGAAGGTTGGGGCAATCAGGAATATGGGGACGGGGAAGGACTCTGAGCTAAGGCTGTGATGGCCAGCCTCTCCCCGTTACGAAAACACGTTCCTACACACGGATGTTGGTCTACACAGGAAGACTGCATGCTGAGCCAGCACGCATTGCCACAGTCCACACAGTCAGCATGACACACAAGGGTGTCCACACCTGCACAGGCACGCACACCAAGGGCACTCACACCAACTAACCAGTTGCAGAGTCAAGTGGAGAGAGCAGAAGCCACCCACCAGAGGGCAAGGTTGCCACAGGTAGAAAGTGGAACTGGAAAGAGAAGTCTGGGTACCCTTGGCCTTTTTTTGAACTTTAGAAACTTTTTCCCTTATTTTGAATTCCATAACTTATTCAATGAAATATAATCATGCATACCCTCTCCCAATCATGCCACTTCTCAACAATTTCCCCTCCCAACATATCATATCTCTCTTTTTAAAATAGCCCACTAAGTTCAGCTCATGTGGGCATGGATGTAGAGCCATCCATTGAAGCATGAGAAACCTACCAGAGCCATGTCCTCAGTAAAGAATGATGCTGCTTTTCCTAGCAACTGTCTACTGCCAATAGGTCCTCAATAAGGGGTGGGGTCTAGACATCACTTCATCTACTCCAGGATGCTGGTTGACTTGTCAGAGTATAGGGGGTACCATGGCTGCTGGGAGTTTATAGTGCAATAGCCCTACTCTCTCCCAAAGACAGTATCTCATACCATCCCTTCTTCAAGACAGATCTAAGTCTAAAGAAAAGACATAAAGAAAGCCTAGCGTCCTAGGTACCACACCCCCATCTCCAACATCTTCGCATCAGTTCAGTGAGCTTGGCAAGTGGTGAGGCAACGCTGTTTATCTCAGCTTCCAGTGTTATATTGAAAGAACCTCTGCCCAGGCGGACGCAAGTCACAGAGATTTTAACACTTAATTGTTTCGAACAAGCAGGCCTTTATAGATCTCTGGAAAGCTCTGTCCTGAAATGAATGGCTACAGTGTTGCTTCTGGACAGCATGAGCCACTGGAGTCGCAGCTTAGCCGAGGATGCTGCAACTGTTTCTCCGAGTCCCTCCAACTCTGGGAGGATGGCTGCTGCAGCTCCTGCCGGAGGATCCCCAGGCAGGAAAGGACCCCTTTAAGACAGGGTACTCTCCCACCCACCTAATTCACAAATAAATTCAGAACAGGACATTTCCATCAGGGTAGATAAAACCAAATAAACAACTGGACTGACAAATGGCTCAGCAGGTGAAGGTCTTCCTGCCCAGCTTGCTGACTTGAGTTCAATCTCAGACAACCACACGGTGGGAGAAGAAAAGCAACTCCCTCGGGTCATCCTCTAACTTCTGCACACACGTACCGAGACATGAGTATGCCCAGTCCTGATAATAAACAAACAAACAAACACATAAATAAACACAAAAATAAATACATAAATAAATAAAATAGCAAATAAGTAAATAAAAGTTATTAAAGAATAAAAATCTAAAAAGCCTTTCTGCAAACAATCTCTCAGTGTTCATGCTTCTAGATTCTTCCCTGCACTTCCTCAGCCCCACACCCTGTCTGTACAGCGTCCAACAGACTCACTTGCAAGCAGAGTATGCCACCTCCTTGGAGAAGCCTTCCTGATGCTACCTTCTCCTTCCTTAAAACAATCTCACGAGGTGTTTAAAACACATTCCTTTCTTTTTCCCTTTCCCTCTCTTCCTCCTCTCCCTCCTTCCCATTCCCTCCCCCTCCCTTACACACACACACACACACACACACACACACACACATACACACACACACTTCATCAGCGGTGTGTGCTGAAGAGATCAGGCCCATTTGGAAGATGCACGTGTTTGTGTTTTGACACTCAGCGCGAGTAAATGGCCGCACAGCAAGGGACCGTATGAACCGCCACCGAGTTTTACACTTTAAAGTGGCTAATTGCATGCTATGTGAATTTGCTTTAATTTTTTCCAAATAAAAGATGAGAGTTTTAAAAAAATGATAGCACAGTTTTACACACTCGCCACGCTGAAGGAACTAAGGGCGAGGCAGACACTGCTGTACAGTGGACGTTTGGCCAGGGTGAGGACCTGTAGCCCACTGGGGGAGGTTGGCCTTGGGAGCAGTGTGGTCAGGAGCTATGGTGTGGTAGGAGAGAGGCTGTGCAGAACGGGTCCCGGAGTTAGAGGCGGATGTGACTCATCCCCTGTTCCCAGATTAAACACACAGGGGCTGCCACTGTGCTCAGCTCCGTCCTGAGGGATGAGGAAGTTCTACTTTCCAATTCTGTGTGCTTCTCAGGACTGAAACCTCGAGCTGAGCCTCGGCTGGCACAGCCGTGATGTCAGGCTGCGCTGTTTTCAAAACAAGCATTAGAGGACTGGCTGTATAGCAATTGTACAATAACCTTAATAATCATCATAAACTGCTTTATAGAGGAAGTGAGTGGGGGCCAGGGGGCTCCTCTTCTATGCCCAGCTACACATGCAGGAGAGGACTCTAAGTGTGTAGCTATGTATGGTTTGGATCTGGTGTGACCCCAGAGGCGTGAGGGTTGAGGGCTTTGTCCCCAGTTGAAGCGATGTTCAAGGCTAGGGCCTTTGGGAAGAGATTGATGATGTGACATCCATTGGTCATCAATTGATGGTGTGATCAATTGGACATCATTTATTCATTCACTCACTCATTCATTCATCCATCCATCCATGGAAGGAGGTATGAACTCAGAGGACCAGGACCTTGTTGAAGGGAGTGGCTATATATGTTCCCGCTTCTTCTCTGTCTTGTCTGCCCTCTTACCCCCTCCCCTCCCCTCTTCTCCCTACCCCCTTCCCTCTCCACCCCTACCTTTCTTCTCTTTCCCTCCATGGCTGACTAGGCACCAAACCCTCTGGGAATCCATGAACCAAAGCAAACCCTTCCCTCTTTCAAGTTGACTCTTCCCTAGTATTTTGCCACAGCAAACCAACTCAGAATTACCACAACAGTCCGGGCTTCTGTTCGCTCATCTGTCCTCTCTCCCTTCTCAGAGCTCCTCCTTCCTCTTGGGACTTCTGTGGACCCATGAGAAAGTTGAAGGACATCTCCAAGCCTCTGTGGGGGGAAAGAAGGCCAAACTTAGCAGGAAGGGACCAGGACATTGGCCCTTGTCAGGAGGCTGGGGTCCTTTACTGGTTCTGCCTGAGTTCTAAGAAAGGAAACAAAACCTACCAAGTATACCCTGAGCTGTGCACACAGCTGAAGCTCTCTTTCGTCCTGGAGACCCAGCATCCATGACACAGAGATGAGAGCCCGGGGGTCAGAGCAGACGCTCTTCCTGTCTGAGATACACAGCAGCCCCCCTGACTCAGTGCTCATGGCTTCCGCCAACTCAGCCCTGACTGTATGTGGAAAGGAGGTCAGTGGGTTTGGCTCCTGTCCTTCCTGCATGTTTAGATGACACTGCATGTCCTTGATGTCAGGTGGCCTTGTCTCTGGAGCACATCAGCTCACACCGTGTCTGCCAGCCAGGAGCAGCAGCCCTGAACTTGTACTTTTTGTGCTGGTGCCAGACCTCCACCCAGCCCTTCCAATCACCAGCAGCTGTCCCCTCTCATCCTGGTGTCACAGTGTAATTGACTGTGGTTGGGGAGTATTGTCTTTATTGCCTTTAACGGCCCCATAGCCGCTGATTGCCTGCGCTGATAGCTAATTTAATTTCTGTCAATACAGCACTGAGTGGCTTTAAAAGAACCGTTATCTACCAGAGTGGTGCAGGAGGGATATGAGAGGCAGCCGCGAGGCCTGGCTCTCAGACTTAGGTCATGGAGTGTTCAACACTTTCTGACCTCAGAGGTGACATGTCTACCCACTCTATCTGCAGCTGTCTCTAGGGACAGCTGAGGTCTGGAGAGGCTCGGGGCTCTCCTATCATGCTCACAGAGTGTGATGACCTCCCTAATAGGAGGAGCATTAGCTCTCCCTATCACCGCGTCTCACTGTTTCCAGAAGGATCTGTGGATGCTTAAGCATCTATGCCTGGCATCCCTTACTACTGCCACACGTGCAGTGGCACTGGGCAGGCAGCCTGCCACCCTCCTCCTTACCCCTCCTGCCCCCCGAAACCAAGGGAGAGGGGAAATATGAGTCTTCATTGGGTTCTACGTGTCCCCCTCCATGGCCCGGAACCCACTGCTCCTACCTGGGAAGTCCTTCCTGACTTGCACAACTTCTTTGCTTCTATTGATCCTCCAAGAACATAGCTGCTTTTCTCTGGGAATAGGAAAGCCCCATTCACCACATTTATACATCCTACAGACCTTCAATTACCTATGATCCTTACCCTCTGCGGATACCTGGGTTAGAGATAAAATGACTGGTAAACTGAGATGCGTCCACTCTCATGAGGCTGAAGATCTCCAAAGAGAGACAGATACTCAACAAAGCAGGGTGGGTGAATATCTCTTGGGGAGAGGAAACTATTAAGAAAGCCAGCTCTGGGGAGGGGGGCTTCCTGAGGTTGTGGGAGTATTAAGTCCCCATGAGCGTCTGTGCCCAGCTTGCCACATGCTGATGATTGTGTGCGAGCAGTTCCTTAGCATCAACCCAACCCAGGTCTCAGAATCTGCCTGTGAGCTGAACAGGACCTCTCCTGTCTTTATTGAAACAGCATCCAAATGAACACAGACAATAGTCAATACCGTAATCAATGGAGGCTTGTAAACAACAGCTGGAAAGTGTTTTTCAATAGTCGTGGTCTCTCTCAGATGTCACCAAGGCTTGTTAGCAGCCTGTCATCCAGATGTCCACACATTCTCCCACTAGTCCATTCTTTTCTCCATTCTTTAACTACCAAATTCCTTGTTCATCTGCCCAATAGCCAATCTCTCCATCTACCCACCTATCCATCCATCCATCCATCCATCCACCCATCTACCCACCCACCCAACCATCCATCCATCCACCCACCACCTACCCACCCTCCCATTCATCCATCCATCCATCCATCCATCCATCCATCTATCCATCCATCCATCCACCCATCTACCCACCCACCCATCTATCCATCCACCTACCCACACACCCATCCACCCATCCACCCATCCATCCATCTACCCATCCACCCTCCCATCCATCCATCCATCCATCCATCCATCCATCCATCCATCTATCCATCTATCCATACAACTACCCACACACCCATCCACCCATCCATCCATCTACCCACCCATCCATCCATATATCCAATCATTTAACTACCCACTAGTCATTCATATTTCCAGAAGTCCATCTACCTATCCATCCATCCACCCTTCCATCTTCCTACACATTCGTTTGACCACTCAAGTGTTCATCCATCCACTCGTCAGTCCACCCATCCACCCATCTTTCCGTTCTTCATTATCAGTTCATTCACACAGTCCATTTGCCCAGCTGTCTTCCTATCCGGCAGCTGGTCAGAGTGAATTTACTAATTCCCTACTAGACCAAGCTTCCTGTGAGGTGCTTGCGAAAGTATAAAGGAATTTTAAATGGTGGGCCACAGGCTCACTATTGTCCCCAGTGTCCCTCAGCTCACTCCTGCAGCAATCTCCCCTAACTCGCTGGGCTGGGCTATGTCTCTTACTTCTCCTCTATAAAGATTCCATCCTCTCCACTGCAAATATTCACTGTTGTATGCTTGTGTGCCAGAATGAATGAAGGAGCAGGGGGGCAGCAAGGCAGCTCCTGCACAGGTAAGGAGATGAGGAAGCTTAGGGAGGGGCATCCAGGCTAGGCTCAATAGAAGACCACCCCTGTCCCCTGGGGCCTCGCGCTAGGCATTTGGGAAGTTTCAGAACAAGAGATTGCCAAGGCCTGACACGGTTCAAGCTGCAACAAGTCAAGGGTTTTATACTTTTAAGCAGCCGGTTGGTGTTTAACATCTCAGCTCCAAGCCCAATTACCCACTAGGTGAAAAGGGTCGGGAAGCAATCCACGCTGTATGCTGTACGTTCTCGTTGGTGATTGCAGGGAATAAGAAACCGACGATATTTCCACAAGCTTGCATCATGACTCAGTCTCCTCCTACGGTGACTGACACTTCCTGTAGTTGAAAAAAAATCAGATTCACAGTTCTAAGTAGTTGTGGAGTCCCAGCTTGGCGCTGCTACAGCAGCTGGCCTTGCTTGACCAGGGCAATTTGCTAAATGTGCTGAAAGAAGAGACTTTCTTGCTTCAATCCCGTCACTGACATATGACCCCCAGAGATGAGGTTCTAAGGCCCTTGGTGTCACTGGCTGACCAATAAAGGCATGAGACCTCCCCCATGCCTCTGCTGTGCCTGGTTCAATATGAAAGATTCAGAAAGTTGACCTGTGAATGATCTGAAGACTGGGCTGTACACGAGGCATGAAGGAACTCCCCAGGGACACCGATGTAGGGCTTTATGAGGATTTACGATGTACACACACCCTATGAAAGTTTTATCTGTAGGAAAATACAGTTCGGATATAAAGTACTAGACGTCAACGTGTGTAATAATCTATATTATCTGAGCTGCTGCCAGAGGGTGCCACAGCCACAGGAGAGGGTCTTCCTACTTCCAGTAATCGACCAAGACAGACGCTCTCGGGAGAGCCCGGCAGCTCACTTTTTTAGTTGATTCCAGGTTCAGTCAATTTCACAACCAAGATTAGCCATCATGGACGGCCTCTGGCTTGAAGAACACAGAAGTAAGTAATGCCAACCTTGGAAAGTTGTGTTGTGCAAATCCCCCAAGGATAGACGTGCAGGGCACGCCTGGCAGACCTTCTGCTATTTACCCACCAGCCCTCACCTCTGTTCCCTGCTCTTAGAACTCAGCCTGATGCAAATCTAGTAGCCCTGTGCATTAGCTCCTGGGTCTTAGTGCCTAGGACAATAGGAAATCTTCCAACTCCTTGGCCACTGGGAATCTCAGGGATAAATCCTGATTGTCCACTCTATCATGGTAATCCTTGTTAATTCTCCCAAGACACGTTCTTTCTAGATTCTTGTAATGTAGTGATGAGAAAATTGGCTTATAGCATAGCTGCTCCTGTCTGGTGAGACTCAAGGGTTACTTGTCTGGGTTCCTAGGAGAGAGTCCCAGGAGAGTAGACTTAGTTGCAGATGGTCTAGAGGCTGTCCTGAGGGTCTGAGGCTGTGGGTGGCCATCAACTAGCCATCATGAGGTAACAAGCAGGAGATGGAAGCCCAGGAAGGAGCCCGTGACAGCCTTTGTTCATCTCCAGGCAACACCTCTCTTCCTCATTCAGTCACGACTAGTTGAAGATTCCATTACTGAATGCCCGTCTAGATGATGAAGAGACCCAGGCATTAGCTTCAGAGTTGAGCCAGCGAAGTAAACAAAGAAACTGTGCCGGGACATAGAATACAGTGATGTTCCAAAATATTCCAGAAGTCACAGGAAGACAAGGTGTGAAGGAGAGGCCATGGTTTAGGGGTAGTGAGTGCGAAGGGAGCAGGCTATGTTGGCTTTTGGGATGGGATGGGAGAGGGGAAGTCATAAGATGAGAGGGGTGAAGTCGTGGGAAGGGGTAGGGGAGAGACTATGGAAAGGGGAGAGGTTCTAGGCGGGGGGAGGAGAGAGGTCATGGGAAGGGGAAGGGGTCAAAGAAAAGAGAAGGAGCGAAGTCACGGAAAGGGGAGGGAAGAAGTCGTGGAGTCGAGGTGGGAGGGAAGATCATGCGTAGTATGGTAAACATCATGGGTAGGACAGGGGCAAGGGAAGTCACCATAGGTTGGAGGGGAAAGATCGCGGTCATAAAGGCCATGGCATGGTCAGGGGAGATGGTGAAAGGATGGGGGAGAGGTTCTGAGAGGAGAGAGGAGAGGGAGAGGAAGGGAAGAGAGGGGAGAGAAGAGGGAGAAGAGAGGAGGGGACAGTTTGTAGAAGGGCAGGTCCTGAGTGAGAGAGGGAGGGGGATGTTATGGGAGGGGGCGGGGAGCAGATGCAGGCACCTCTGTCCCTTGGGCATCTGGATAGCTTCTGTGAGCCACCCAAACACCTGGAGAATGCAGCAGCTTTCTAAAGACGCTGAAGAGCTGAACTGGGACCACAGGCCATAGAGTTTGTCATAAGGTAGGTCCGACGACTTTCTTAGAGCCAAGAGGAGGAGATGGGAGAAAGAGACAGTCCAGATGATGTCAACGGCAGAAGGACTTGAAGAGCAGCAACCCATGGGCACAGGACACTGGTGAAAGGGACAAAGGCGACCTGTGGCTTGGGCACAGAAGACGGTCCTTCACCGCATCTACCCTAATCCCCTCCACTTTCCAGCAAGCAGATAGGAGGTGCAACCTGCTGCCCTCTCCTCTCCGAACCAGCGCCTGGCAATATTTGTATCTCTCGCATAGAAAAAGAAATTACGGGCAACTGATGTGTGTTGTGACATCTATCTTCATGGAG
The DNA here is from genome assembly GCA_964023405.1 of Apodemus agrarius. Taxonomy (NCBI): domain Eukaryota; kingdom Metazoa; phylum Chordata; class Mammalia; order Rodentia; family Muridae; genus Apodemus; species Apodemus agrarius. Next base: position 17,269,371 of record OZ030011.1, read on the forward strand.
GAAGAGGGAAAACTCACCAGTGACAGAGAGACCAGACAGATACCCCGTCTTTCCTCATAAGCGGAGATGGGTGTCATAACAGAGTCAGCCGTGGCCTTCAGTCGATGCGCGCACGCCTGCCATTCAGCAGAGCGAGGATTTCTTCAGATAACTGTGAGAAAAATAAAAGTGCTTGTAAAGTGAACTCGGCCGTCAGCTCGGTAATATATGGGCAGGGGGTTTGCAAAGGAGGAAGTATCACCTGGCAAAAAAAATCTCTTGCCTGATTATATATTGGTCTCATCCACGGCTCAGGCAGGCGGGAGGATGCTTTTATTTATGTCTGTGTGTTTGTGTGCATATATGTTTAATATTTCAGAGGCTGGGGCTGGGGCATGCCATTTCCACATGGCAATCCTATTTCTCATTGCAGACGGAGGTCACTAGAGGAGCCACAGTGACCCACAGTTTTATGACACGCCCTTTTCTCACCTTCCTCTCTATAGAGAAGTTACCCTATGAACAGCCCATCACCATATGGGTAGAGGGCAGGTCCCACCCAGTATGGCACAAAGAAAACCAACAGTCAGTCTGGTTCCTAGGCAAGCTTTGCCGTGTCACCCAGCAGCCCCCAGCAGGTGCCACCATGAAATGTCTGGTCCAAGAACGTGATGGAGACAGAGGATACTCACCACACAGCCAGGGTCAGGAGGACGTGGTGAAACAGTAGTACTTGTGGCTGGGCCCAAGTTTATGATGGCTTCAAATGACACCTCCTTTTGAGCTCTGTAGTGTTGACATGATTGGGAAGATGTGAACAAAACGCAAGAACCGGTGACAGCTTGAAGCCAGGGTACCTCCAAAGCACAAGATGCTGAGCCAGCGAGTTTTATCGGGGGCTACTTACAAAAGTGTGGGTGAGGGATGACTCAGAGGCAAAGCATACCCAGGCGGGTGACAGCTCACACAATCTGTCCTTTCCAGGGAGATCAGTTGGTCTGATCCTCTCTCAGGCAGTTCAGAGTGTCTGTGTGTCTCTCCGTAGTTCGTGTTTATACACACTTGGGGAGGAAGGGGCTTAGTGCTTCTAGACAGTTTCAGGGACTTCCTGGAGTTAGTGAGTTGTTTAGTTTCTGAGCTTAAGGAGCTTCCCTGCAGAACACTGTGTTGAGGAAGCCACGGCAGGCTTTCGAGCGCCCACTATGTGCTATAAGCACTAGTGACCTGTCCTCCTGACAGGAAAACTTTATTTATAAGCACAGGCTGCACAGGCCAGATTCACACACAAGCTTTAGACCTACTGTCCCAGCTCTAACATCCGAACCCCAACTCTTCAGGGTGACCATACGGGACCACTCGATGTGTCCCCCTTTTCAAGACTTCCTTTTGGTGACCCCCAATTTTCTGAGTATAATCCAGCCTTAACACACCCATTTCACCCAAGAACCCCCACCTACTCTGGCCCTCTGACCCCCCAGCAAGAACACCCCACTTCCGCGCCTCTCTCCAGAGCCCTGGCTGTCCTCTAGGCTCCTCCAAGCTAGCTTCCGGGTGCCTTGCCGTTTGCCACACTCCGCCATCTCCTCTTCCCTCCCCTCCTTTCCTCCCCTCTCACCACGATCCAGATCTTCCAGAGCTCCTGGGATCCGTCCCTAGAGCCGTTTCTACTCTTCGATTCCATCAATGGACGTCATGACCGCACACAACTCCCTAGCCAGTGACAACCTCTCAGGGAAGGCCACGCACTGACTGTGTGTGGGGGTCAGAGGACAACTTGTAGGAATCAGTTCTCTCCTTCCGCCATGTAGGAAGAGGAGAGAGAGGCATGGAGGGAGGGATAAAAGGCAAAGAGGCATCCTGCCATGCGTCTCTATCTGGGCTCAACAAAACCCAGCTGCTCTCTGCAGTGAGCAGACACTCAGCATCCTGGGACCGGTTCACAGAAGTCTCTAGAACCTCAAGGCGTGAGGAGTGTTTCCCTATGCTGTGCCACATCTCGAAGCAAACTTGTACCAGATGCCAGTGTCAGGAAGAGCAGGAGAGGACAACGAATGCCAGGGCAGCTGGGCTGGGTAGTTTGTTTGTTTGTTTGTTTGTTTGTTTGTTTGTTTTTAACTTGACATAAGGTGAAACTGTCTGAGAAGAGGGAACCTTAATTGAGAAAAATCAGATCAGCCTGTAAGGCAAGCCTGCGGGGTGTTTTCCTAATTAATGGTTGATGTGAGGGCTCAGATCCCCGTGGGCAGTGCTACCCATGGAAGGTTGGTCCTGGGTAGTATAAAGAAGGCAGACGGAGCAAGCTGTGGGGAGCAAGCCAGTAGGCAGCACTCCTCCACAGCCTCTGCATCAGCTCCTGCCTCCAGGGTTCCGCCCTGGGTTCCTGTTATGACTTCCTTTCAGTAAAGGGGTATGAACTAAGAGTTGTGAGATGAAATCAACCTTTTCCTCTCCACAGTGCTTCTGGACATGGTGTTTACCACAGCAATAGAATCCCTAAGACAGGAGCCCAGAGGCAAAGGCACTAGGAAGAGGCCTTGATGTTGACCTCAGGCACCAGGACCTGCTACAGTCATCTAAGACAAGGAGCTCTGGAGGGTCAGGGCTGCAAGGGGATGATGCACCTGGCGTCCGCAGACTACAGGCTGGAGGCTCGCACCCGTGCAAGGTGCAACAGCTCTCCTGTGGTACTTTCAGGGAAATAAAAAAAAAAAAAACCCTCAGATCTAAAGCATCTGTCCCTATCCTTGTATATGTCAAAATGTAATTGGCAACGGTCGGGGTTTGTTGCTTTTATTGCTTTTAATAGCTGTATAGCCACTGATTGCCCGAGCTGATGGTTAATTTAATTTCTGTCAATACAATATTGGGGCTGTCTGCATATTCAGACTGTGATTAACTGCCACTGAGTCCATAATACTGGCATTATTATTACTGCATTTAACTACCTCTCGGGAGAAGACAAATTAAATTATGTTGAAAATGCTGTTGATTATCATTACGGACTTATTTGTAGAGCACAATTACTGATGTGTTGTAAAATAAATCAAATTTTTTATCATCTTGGTATAAATTACTGTAGAGGGACAGGAGAGAGGAGCTCGTAAGGGTGTGGGCCACCTTCTCCAAGTCAGCGGAGCACCCGATTCAAACGAGAACCACACACGGCTGTAGTATTATAGTTTAGTTGAGAGTTATCTCGACCACAAGGACCTGGTATCTCATGCGTGACACAGCCAGGTGCAGGTGGGTCCTTCTCCGCTGACAAAAACACCACGGGTAGAGGCCCAAGGATGAAGTATCCCTCACCGTGACTCTGATCCAGTCTGAACTCACCCTGGGTAACTTGAGGACGGAGAGGTGGCTTTAAGAACTCAGTTCCATCAAAGGCTTACGCGGAATCCTGGCTTGGCTTCTGCAACCCTCTTACAAAACGATCTGCTGTGTTAGGCCACTGCCCTGCAAGTTAGGCCAAGACCATGGGATCTGCGGGCCATAGTCTGTCACCTCTGCAACTCCCAAAACAGAGGGTCCCAGGCTAGTGGACAGCCCCACCAAGGGAGCCCTGAATTCTGGTGTGAAGGCTGGTCTCAAACTCAGCAGTAAGTGCCAGTCCCTTGCCTCTTCCGCTGGCATTTTGAGAGATCCCTGTACTTTTAAGTAACTAGGTGGGCTGAAGAGTTGACTGATTTGAATAAGGGATATACCCCGGGAGCTAAATAGCATAGGGCTGTAGAGGCAACATGGTTTCGGGACACCTCACGGGATTCTGGTGCTGCCCTCCCTGCCACAAGGCTGCCCCTCAGGTAGGAGGATGGGAGCCGTCCCTCTTCCCAGGTTGCTTGTGTGTTTGCACAACGTTGTCACAGAGCTGGGGACTTGGGACACATTCCTGACAGCTGCCCACGGTCAACATTGTGCCTCTGCGGGGTGCGGCCAGTTTCTCCCCTTAGCCTCAGAGGCTGAAGAGCTGGGGAACGGGTTCACAGGCTCTGCTGGAGGCAGAAGGATCTAGTCTCTTGGGACCTGAAGTCACTGTTGCCTTGTTCACAGGGGCCCAGGCCGCTGGGATTCTAGCCCAGGGCAATCCGGCCCCTTCTAAACTAACCACCACATGGGAGGGATCTGTGCTTGGAACTTATGATTTCTTCTCCTCAAGCAGCCATTAAAACAGAGAGAGGGAGAAAAACAAACCCTCTCTGCTCTAGAGAGTGCACGGTCTCGGAGAAGCCCACCCAGGCAGCTCACCGTTTCAAGGTCAACTGAGCATTAACGACATTGTCACAGGCTGTTTGGCGGGGTAACCTGGCATCATCGCAGGTGGGACCCATCTCAGGACACAGCCTACCATGCTACGCACTCACAAGCTTGTTGGTTTCATTTCTTAGTTTTCAAAATTAATATACAATTGCGTCATTTCTCCCTTCCCCTCCTCCCTGTCAGCCCCTCCCACACCCTTCCTCGAGCACTCTCAATAAATGGCCTCTTTGTCTTGGACCAGGGTCATCCTGCATTCTCTGCTCTCGGCATCCTTTAGTGGCCTTTGGCTCTTTGTCCGGGGCTCAGGCCCTGTGGTTCTGCCCCTTCCCTGCTTGAGCACCTATTGTTAGTGTCTTCCTTCAGTTCTCATCCTGGCCGCCATGCCGATGAGGCATCATGGCAGACGCTTCCCTGTATGACAAGTTTGCCTTGTAAACTAAGCGTTCTTATTCTCTTAACATCTTTCAACTTTGAAGCCATTGCAGCGTGGGGAGGGTCTGAGTTTTCCACAGGCACTGTATAAAGAACCAGAGAAGGCAGCATCTACAGGGCAGAGACTCCACCCTACTTCATGATTATGACTGGAGATAGAAACCAGTCAGGGAGGGCAGGGACCCCACAGCAGCAGTGTTGGGGATATCCTTTCTGGAGATCAGAGATGCCAGAGATGACCTCTGGTTGCTTCCTCTTTATTTCTTTTTAAGCCAGCACACCTGCCCAGAGGCTGTGAGGACTGGAAGTGACGGGAGGCACCTGGACACCTCACACCTCACGGGGTTGGGCCAACTGGCCTGACCAGCTGAACCGATACCTTATGTCCCACCCCAGTTAGGTGTGAGTCCTCAGACTAGCAGCTCCAGGGCACCCTATATCCAGGGACTCTTCCTGCTATGTAGGAGATCCGCCTTCCCTCCCTCCATCCCTGCATCCCTCCCTCCCACTCCTGACCCTTTCTCTCTCCTCCCTGTCTTCCCATCCACCTCTTTTTCTCCCTCCTATGAATTTGTAAGAAAGTACTCTCTAAAATATAGCCCATCTAGTCTGTGAGTTTTATTCTTTGAATTCACAAGATAAGAATTCCAAAAGCCACTAGCTGGGGGTGGCTTTGGTGGCCATCACATTTTCTATGATCTTAACCTCACAGGTCAAGATCACCAAGAGCAGTGAAAGGCTCTATCATTCTCAAAGATTCCTGTGTCTTTCGATATAGTGGATCTTGTAAGCTGTAATAGCCTCGGTGGGGGGATCTAATTGCTTCCATTCTTCACAGGTAAATACTGAAGGCTATGACTTGACTTAGCTTACACTGCCAGTGTCACTCTGAGATCCAAGTTCCTATCCCCTGAATTACTTAGAGTGCTGACTAGTTTTTATTGTCGACTCAGACACAAGCTAGAGTCCTTGGGAAGAGAGAACTTTGACCTAGGAATTGCCTAGATCAGATTGACCTGTGACCATGTCTCTGAGAGACTGTCTTGATTGATGAGTGATGTGGGAGGGCTCAGCCCACTGTGGGCGCCACCATGCCCTAGGCAGCTGAGCCCACTGTGGGCGCCACCATGCCCTAGGCATGGGAATCGGGGCTGTATAAGAAAGCTAACTAAGCATGCACCAGGAAGCAGCGTTTCTTTATGGCTTCTGCTTCAGTTCTTGCTTGAGTTCCTGCCCTGACTTCCTTCGGGGTGAACCTGAAAGTATAAGCTGAAATAAAACCTTTCCTTCCCTAAATTGTTTTAGGCCCCGGTGCTGATCACAATGACCAAAAGCACACTGGGGCACCAAGCCACAGCAGCCACTGTGACATTTTCATCAAGATGCTGCTAGGTCTTCCTCCAGGAAAAATCAAGCTGCTTCAGACAGTGTCCGAGAACACTGTTTTGGTTTCTGGTCCTTCCGCAGATGAAGGTGCTCTCCTCTTCTCTTTGTGTTAGCTCTTTTAAACTGCACAGGAGCCTCTTCACTCTTGAAAAAAAATTCTTTAAAGTTCAACAATATTTACAAAGGCTGGACCCTTATACAGTATTGGGTCAAGAGACCTGCGCACTGTCTACATGTTGGTGGACATGCAGGTCACCAAAGACCCCACCTTCAGGACCAGGGCTTGCCTCTGAGGGACTGTAATTTATTTAACAAACTGGGTGCCCTGACATTTTGGTTCTCTGTTCCCTTCCTGCCTAATGGGAAGTGCTGAGACAGAAGCTAAGTTTCACAAGATCAAAGTTCTCCAAAGTCCACAAAACATATGTGTGGCAAATAGCTTCCGCCCTGAACAGGTGTCACTTAATTGGACTCTATTGTGATGATCTAATGAAGAGCCCTGTTTATGAAACTTGTCCCCAACACAGGCTCGGAGGCAGTGACATGTGATGTGATATGGCATTTCCTCCCTTCACACAATGGCACACGCTGCTCCTGCCCTCTCAACCACATCCAGAACTCTTCCCCACGTGCTATCTTACCCAGCCATCTCAGCCTTTCCTTGGCCCCTGCATAGCCAGGATACCCTCCTCGGCCCTGGAGTGGGGCTCTCAGGCTTTCCCTACTGTTATCACTCCTGCCGCCCTGTGGTCAGTGTTTTCTGCTGGACTAGGGGCTTCCTGAGGGCAGGCTTTGCACCTCTTTCCCCTAACAGAAGGCCTGGCTTAGAGAAGAAGCCAGAAAACATGGGCAGACTGAAAGAATAGAGGAAAATGTCTGTAACAGGCTTCACAGGGGCAAGGCTGACCGCCTACTACAAACAGGACCACCACAGGCTGCTATTTAGTCATCCGTTTGTTCGTTCGTTCATTCATTCATTCACCCATCCATCCATCCACTCATCCTATAGAACTTAAAAGAATATGTACTCTTAAGTATGTGTGGGGGAGTGTGTGCACGGGCCAAACGTATGGAATTCCCTGGAGCTGGAGTTAGCGGGTGATCGCGAGCCTCCTGGTGGGAGGAGAACTTGGGTCTTCTGCTGGAGCGTCAAACACCCTTAACTACTGAATCAGCTCCCAGGCCCCCTACAGATTTTATTCCAGACAGGCACGGGTTAGTTTCTCTTTCTGTTGCTTCGACAAAATATTCTTATGGGAGAAAGTTTCCGTGACTCACAGTTCACAGCACGGTCCATCGTGGTGTCACTCTTGGTATCCCCAGAGAGGAGCCAGCGGGAGCCTGAAGCATCAGGTCACATGGCACCCCCAATTAGCAAGCAGAAAGCAATGCGCATGCTCTGCTCCCCCAGCTGGCTTCTTGCGTTTACACAGCCGAGGATCCCAGTGAGGGAACAGAGCCACTCACAGGGAGGTGGTCTTCCTATCTCGGTTAATCCAATCCAAACAATCACTCCCAGGGGCTGGAGAGATGGCTCTAGGTTAAAAGCAATTACTGGGTTCAATTCCTAGCACCCACACGAGCGGGTATGTGTGGTGGTAATCCATAAGCATCAGTATGGTACTCCAGTCCCAGAGGGCTGGCACCCTCTTCTGGCCTTTGTGGGCACTGCACACACATGGTGCCAATACATACAAGCAGGCAAAACACTTTTATACGCATCAGGTAAAAAAAATGAATAACTAAAATCCCTTTTTATATAAAAGATGATATCGCACAACCTAACCTAGATTAATGCCTCATAAGTGGACCCAGAGGCTTGTTTTCTTGGTGATTTTTAGATCTTGTCAAATCAGTAACGATCACTATTACAGAAGGGCCCATAGCAATCCCCCTGTCTCAGCTTCCCACGTGCCGAATTAAAAGTGTCTGCCCCCATACCCAACTCTTTCCAACAGAATTTGTTGATCTTGAATTCTCCGGGTAAGGCGCGGTAGAACGCACGGCGAGGGGTCCTCATGTCACAGAGTTTAGAAAAGGGCCAGTTATCAAATAATCTCACAAACAAAACTTTTCCATTGGGAAAGAAAGCCACAAAAATGAGGAGAAATTAGTCAGGTGACAACCTCACATGGGAGCCACGTGATGTGATAGCAAGGCGGGAATTCTATACACCAAGGGCATCTGAGTGGTTTCCCTAAAGAAACAGTCTTAAGCTCAGCTCTGAGCCTGGGATAGGAGTTAATCCACGTGGATTAATCCTTCTGGGAGGCTCAGGGAGGAAATGGGTGGGCACATACAGGAAGGGAGAGCAGGAAGGCCCACAAGGAGGCTGGGTGGGGTTGTCTCAGCCTGGGAGGCTGTCCCAGGGATCAGGTGGAAAGCCCTTGGTCCCAGCAAGAGACCCCAACTGCAGCCTGAGGATGGACTTGGGCAGAGACGGGAGCGTCGGAGTCCTGGGATTACTGTGCAGGAATCTGGTAGAGATCTGCTATGTACTGCTCATGAAGGGACACAGAGAACTTTCTAGAGATAAGAAACAGTTGGTCCTCCTATCTGGGTGGCATTTACAGAGTGTACCAAAGTACAGATTCTCTGTTCTACACACGGACAGTCTCTCTTATCAACATTCACGGAATCGCAACCTAAAACCTTTTCCAAACAGTCTGTTGGTGCTAACGGCCTGGCGAGACTGCCCCGCCAGGGCAATGTTGGTTTACTGTATTGTGTGGGTGGAGCACCCTGGGAAAGGGTGGGGTTTCCAGGACCTATCTTCTTCCTGGTCTTCCCTACAGGTGACCCAGCCAGGAATGGCTTCCCTTCCAGACGTGCTGTAAAGAAAGACAGAAAGTAGCTGATCTGGGCCTCAGATCACTCTTTCCACTCTCTGGGTGTGGTCTCCCATCTGTGCGCTCCTTGGTGACTGCGGATTGCAGTAAGAATGAATGGGGCGGGATTACCGCCCACTTACGTCACGACGGAGAAGTCTAATTGGCCAGCTCCTCATTCATTCCTCCACTGCTCCGTTCTTAAGCATCCACTCACAACTCTGAAAATTTCCAGGCTATGGTAAACTTCTTGCAGTGAGATGGTATCAGGACGTCCCATTCCAACTCCTGGGATGTCTACCGCTATTCCAGAGAACCTCCCACAATTCCCCAGGATTAGATGTTGTTGTTAGGAAAAGTACCTGACGAAAGCATCTGAAGGAAAGGTTTCTTTTGGCTCACGGTTCCAGGGTATAGTCCATGCTGGAGCAGTGGGGAATCCCCGAGGCAGCTCTTCCCATTACGTCATCACTCAAGAAGCAGAGAGGGGTGAATGCTGGCTCTCAGCTTGTGCAATCCCTTTTATTTGGTTCATGACCCCAACCCATGGAAGGTCATCTCCGCTGACTCTACTGAATCTCCGCCTTCTTGGGATTTCCCGAAGCCAGAGCAGTATCCTGGGCATCCCCAAGTACGAATACTCTCAGTGGTGACCCACTATACAACGCTGATTCTCTGCAAGTAAAAATCCTGGAGAGAAGCCACGGGCTGAGGAGCTGTGGTACACTACGCAGCCCAAACCGAAGCGCAAGAGTCTGTGTTGCAAGCAGTTTGGAAGATTCTTATAGAGGTACACACGAAATTGCCACATTACCTGACCACTTACCACGCAGGTGGAAAAAGCCCGCACATCCACGCTCACGGCCGTTTCATCCTTCCTCGATAGGCAGATAGCTAAATACATGCCGATTCATAAATACCATGATATACTTACTTAATAAAAAGGAATGGACTTTGGATGCGTGAAGCGGTGTCCCCTGATGCAGCTCGAGGGATTGAGGCTGAGCGAGAAGGCTGCCCCGGGGACAGACCCATCTTTCAATGGGAGGATCCTGGAGGTGGAGGAGAGAGCCTTGGACACCGGATGCCAGCTACGGAAGACTCAGCAAGCAAGAGGTGGAATGAGTGGTCCCGTACTAAAAGGGGATCTGTGAGGGGCTCCCGACGCCCCATCCCTAGCAGAGAAATATGAGTGCTGATTGGGGGGGGGTCCCGTGTCTCCCTGGCTGCTGGTAGATCATTTATGCCCCAGAGGATGACCTTGCTCATGGGCATAAGGTCAGCACTCATAGGTGTACAAGAATATATAAAATAACAACAAGAAGCTCAAGAAGTTAGGCGACAGGTCAGAAGATCCCGGGAGACTAGGAAAGAGGCCATAGAGACGGACCATGGCAAAATACGTTATATACATTTTCAAAGACTAAGAAAAATTATGGTCTAAACCAAAAAGATCTTGGTGTCTACAGATGCCTAGATTCTCCAAGTGGTGGTTGGTACAGGGACCCATACAAGGTACAAAATTAAAAAAAAAAAAAAGACAAACACACACAGACACACATAGAAATGAGTGAAAAATAATGATGGGGGATTTTAAAGAAAAAAGCAAAAGATTCCTATATTGCATCAAAGTTGAAAACATGATTTCATAATATGCTGTCATCTGGGGATACGTCACCACAACAGGAGACTGGGCAAGCCGGTGTGAGTTCCTCTGTACTCGAGGTGGTGCTGATCTGTGCATATCTCCACATGGGAACTTAAAACCCGGGCAACGCTGCTTCATTTCTTAAGTTTATGAAGGTGGAGTTCAAGCCGGGCGTGGTGGCACACGCCTGTAATCGCGGCACTTGGGAGGCAGAGGCAGGTGGATTTCTGAGTTCGAGGCCAGCCTGGACTACAGAGTGGGTTCCAGGACAGCCAGGACTACACGGAGAAACCCTGTCTCAAAAAAAAACCCAAAAACCAAAAACCAAAAACAAACAAACAACAACAACAACAAAAAAAAAAAACAGAAGAAGAAGAAGAAGAAGAAGAAGAAGAAGAAGAAGAAGAAGAAGAAGAAGGTGAAGTTTCTAACTACCCTGAGAGGTCCTCCTGCAACGTCCCAGAGTCTTTAAAGACAGTTCGAGCAGAAATTGGATCTCCACTGAAATGAACCACGTCTCAGTCCAAGGCAAACCCTCCATCCAGCTTGGAAGTTCTAGATCCACATGATCAGTAAAAATGAATTGGGCCTCACAGTTTTATGTCAACTTGACACAGGCTAGAGTTATCTGAAAGGAAGGGACCTCTGCTGAGAAAATGCCTCCATGAGATCCAGATGTAAGGCACTTTCTTAATCAGTGATTGATGAGGAAGGGCCCAGAGCATTGTGGGTATTTCATGCCTGGGCTGGTGATCCTGGGTTCTATAAGAAAGCAGGTTGCGTAAGCCATGGGTAGCAAACCATTGAGCCGCACTCTCCCATGGCTGCTGCCTCAGCTCCTGACTCCAGGGTCCTTCCCTGTTTGACTTCCTGTTCTACCTTCCTTCAGTGATGGACTACAATCTGGGTGGGGGGAAGCAAAGGAACCCCCTCCTCCCCGACTTGCTTTGGTTATGGTGTATCACCACAGCAATAGAAAACCCTAACTAAGATATGAATACAGAACAGAAATTTATTTCTCCTCTTGGGTTGATGTGCTATTTATTGTACTGGATATTAAACATATTCACTTATTCATGAGTGCATACACACACACACACACACACACACACACACACAGAGAGAGAGAGAGAGAGAGAGAGAGAGGGAGGGGGGAGAATGATGAAAAGGTTTTCCCTGCAATACACAACACAAAGTATCAGTCAATATCTGCTGGTATAAACCTCCAAGGGTGTTGCCTCTCATGTCCCCTGGTGAGGTGCACAATAGATTTGAGCGAAGTCTAGATTAAAATCTGACTTTGGACTGTGTGCTGAGGTTTGAATTGGATTTCTTTATGATTTAGGATATGTTAGCCCATTCTCAGCTCATCACAGGCATTCCTTGGCCTGTGGAGGAAAGCCAGCACTGCCCAGCCTTCTCTCCAAGGGGAGGGAAGAGTGTTTACTCTTGCCTTAGGATGCAGGAGCTGCAGGGAGAGGACTGCTGTGTGGTGTTTGTCTGTGTGCATCCAAATGCATGCACACAGGTGGACAGACTCTCAGTTACCTCCAGCCTGTGACTTCCAGACCTTCTCAAAAGCAGTTAGAACCAAGAGAATTCACTTTAATCTCCACAAAGGCTCAAAGCAAGAGCCTCACCCCACACGAACCTTCAAGGAATTGCGTGTCCTTAGGTACGTGGTGGCTCTTTGCCCAGAATTGGTAAGGCTTACTATCCAGAGGGGGAGGACTCAAACAAGGGAGATGGTGTTCCTTGTGAGTGGCCCACCGTCTGTCTCTCAGCTAGTGTTCTGCTGCTGTGAAGGGACACCATGACCAAGGCAACTTATAAAAGGAAGTATTTAATTGGCAGCTTGCTTACGATTTCAGTTAGTCCATGATCACCATGGAGGTGAGTGTTGCAACAGGCAGGTGGCCATAGTCCTGGAAAAGAAGGTAAGAGCGATCTTCAGGCAGAAGGCAGAGAGACAGACAGACAGACAGACAGAGTGACTGACTGACAAAGGCAGAGAAAGAGAGGAAAACACACAGAGAAACACACAGAGAGAAATGCACAGAGAAACACAGAGACAGAGACACACAGAAGCATACACACATAGAGACAGACAGACAGACAGAAACACACACACACACACAGAGAGAGAGAGAGAGAGAGAGAGAGAGAGAGAGAGAGGAGAGAGAGAAAGAAACACCACAGCTGGACCTAGCGTGGGCTTTTGAAACCTCAAAGCCCATTCCCAGTGACATACCATACCTCGTCCCACAAGGCCACATCCCTAATACTTCCTAAGTAATCCCATTAACTGGAAACCAATCATTTAAACCTGTGAGCCTATGAGGACCATTCTCATTCAAAGGACCACATCATCAGTGTGCTCAGAGCACAAGGCCACGTTTCTAACATATATTCAAGCAGCTCTGCCCCTTTCCCCTATGGAGACTGTGACTGCCTCATACACCAGGTGTGACTACCTCATACACCAGGTGTGACTACCTCATGTACCAGGTGTGACTACCTCATACAGCAAGTGTGAGTACCTCAAACACCGGGTGTGGCTACCTCAACACCAGGTGTGACTACCTCAAACACCAGATGTGACTACCTCATGCACCAGGTGTGACTACCTCATACAGCAAGTGTGAGTACCTCAAACACCGGGTGTGGCTACCTCAACACCAGGTGTGACTACCTCATACACCAGGTGTGACTACCTCATACACCAGGTGTGACTACCTCATATATCAGGTGTGACTACCTCATGTACCAGGTGTGACTACCTCATGCACCAGGTGTGACTACCTCATACAGCAAGTGTGAGTACCTCAAACACCGGGTGTGGCTACCTCAACACCAGGTGTGACTACCTCAAACACCAGGTGTGCCCCTCGGGAGGCATGAGTATGCTCCATCAGCAAGCAGACAATCAGAGTCACCACTATTCAGACACAAATAATTTGGCATGTTTTCTTCCAAAGATGTGTGTGTGCGTGCATGCGTGCGTGCGTGCGTGCGTGCGTGTGTGCATGTGTCTAAGCATTTATAAACTAATGAGAACTAAATGCCCTTCCAACTTCTCCAATGAGGTGAAAAGTTGGGAAAATAGCAACAATAAACAGCCAGCACGGCTTTGACCTCTTTTAATTGAATTGACTGGTGCCCCAGAGACAGAGAGCCAAGCAGGGCCAAGCCACGTGATAATAACGACGGCCGTTTCATGGATGCATGGGTTCCTGCCAGGCTGTTACAGTAGGGGAAAGGAACGGAGGAAACCCTGCCAAAGGGAAATTATGCATGGGACCCCAGAGGAGCCGCACAAAGGCTGTCCTGGTAGGAAACAAGCCACCGTGTGTCAACAGACAGACAATGGATGGGGCCTGTCATAAAGCTGGAATTTGGGGAGCTTTGCTTTCCAGGCATTTTATGGTGACAACAGAGGAGAAAGGAGCTCAGGCAATTCATTTGCGCTGAGCTGGCACTGTGGCCTCTCCCTGCGCAGACCAGCCTCCCCTAAAACCCATGGAGCCAGCCACACCGAACCCAGGAAAAGACCCCTGCCCTTTCTGCATGTTGCTGTCCTCTTCACACCCCGGCTTGGAATTCTGAACCCCAGCGTGGCAGCGTCTGGTGGACGGGCCCCTGGGAAGAAGCAAGTGATGAGATGGAGCCCCCATGTCTGGAGATACCGCCTTATGAAAGAGGACATAGCTGGGGCCTCGAGGATGGCCCAGACAGCCAAGCATTGGCCTTGCAGGATGAGGACTTGACGTCGATCTAGAACCCAGGTGACATTGTGACTGCATACACTTACAATCCCAGTCTTAGGGAGGCAAAGAGTGAAGATTTGAGTGTCTGTGGCAGTTTGACTAGACTAGTTCTTTCTCTTTCTCCTCCCCCCCCCCCCGGCCCCTTCACCACAGTACACAGAAGACTACATTTCTCAGCTTCTGCTGTGGTGCCTCTGGGTCATGTAATAAGTTCATCAAGTGGAAAATGAAACAAAAAGATATACTCTGGGCTTTGAAATTCTTCATTCACAAATGCTCTCTTCTTTCTATATGACAAGACTATGGTGTGTGCGTGCGTGCATGCGTGCATGCATGCGTGTGTGTTTCAGACATGATACCTCTCCCTGAATAGTCTCCGGCATCTGAATACTTGCTCTCCAGTTCCTGGCATTCTTTGGGAGGTTCAGGGCCCAGCCTTCATGGAGGAAGTTACATCCTTCAGGGTTAGCAGTGAGGTTTCAAAGTCTTACATTAAGTTGAGCTCACCCCCTGCTTCCTATTCATACTTTAAAATATGAGTTCCCGGCTTCTGCCTGGATCACCATGTCTGCCGGCTGTGGCCACTATTCTTACTCAGGATAGACTCACCTCCTGGGACAGTAAAGCGGATAAACCTGAAGAGGTCAGCTCCGGGGCTTTGGAAAATTCTACCAGACCCCTCCCCTCCTGCAAGAGAAAGGTCATAGAGCACATGGGCACCCCTCCTCTCTGAAAGGGAGAGGCTAATTACATCCCTCAGACCACAGGAGGGAGGTGGAGGGGGAGAACCGACCATTAGCGGCCTGTGGGTGGGGAACACCCAGAGCACATGACACGTTCCTTAACTGACCACCTACAGACAAGGGAAGTTCTTGCCACCTCATTCCCTAAAGACCAATCAGTTTAAAAGTCACACCGTTCTGCCAATCACATTGTGCCTAATGGCTACTGCTCTGAAAACTGTATAAAAACTCGCCGAACAGGCTTTGCAGGGTCTGTCTCTCTCCTTCCTGTGCAGGGCGACCCCAGCATGTTGGGACAATAAAATTCCTCTTGCTTTTGCATTGATTCCCAGCTCCGTGTTGTTCATCCAGGGGTCTTAGCAAAGTCAAGGCTCGCCAGAGTCTTACAAACTCTTCCTTCAATAAGTTGCCTTGGCTCTGGTGTTTATCACAACAATGGAAAAGGAGCATGCACAGAGACACACACAGGTGCGTGCAGACACACACACATCCACACACAGAGAGACATACATAGGCATGCACACATACATGCACAGGCACATGCAGAGATACACACACACACACAGAGACACAGCCTGGCACACACATACACACACACAGACATACATGGGCACCCAGAGCCTGGGGAACACAGTAGGAGAAATGCAGAAGTCCCTGGCCATACAGCTTAGGGCATGTGAACTGGGAAGACATGGAGTATAACCAGGGACAGCACACTTCTGTGCTTAGTGTCCTGGGTGAAGTCTGAGCTGAGAAAAGCAAGGGTGTGACTGAGGGTGAGTCCATGGGTCAGTTACCCAAGGACCTCCGAACACAAGGGGGCACTGCAGCCCTCCTTGCCCTGCTCACCCCAACCACTTGTCTCCTTGCAACATATCCACTCAGTTAATTTCTCATCTTGTTTTACATCTGGGAAAACAGACATTCAGGGCACTGAGGCGGCTGGCCCAGGGCCACCTGATTCAAAGGTAGCAGAGACAGACGCGGGTTGGCCTGACCTCACGCTCTACCACCTGGCCTCCGAGAAAGTTTCTAAATAACAGAATAGTTGGGCTGAGGAAATGAGGCCAGCATACTGTCGGCACTGTCTGGGAGCAGGCAGGCGGCATCTGGAATTCTATTTCAGAGCGCCATCCTAGAACACCCTTCTGTCATCCACAGCCACCTTCCCGACGCTGGAGACACTGACATTTATATTTTTAAACCCTTTTTTTTGTCAAAATTAATGCTATCTTTCTCAGGTGCAGGATTCTACCCCGTTGGAGCACCTGCAATATGTTGTAAACAACAACAACAAAAAATATTCCTGCATTACATAAGACATTAAAACTGGAACAAAAAAAAAAAAAAAAGGCAACAACTTGAATTTAAACCAGTTCAGCCCCGTCCCTAGTCGTAAATGCTGAACAATGCACAAACCATCTCTATTCAGAGTCTTCCAAGAACAAAGGAAATTGTCCCCAAATAAAGCAATATCCTAATACCATATTAATAATAACCTTCCCTGTGTAAAACCCTCCTTAATCCTACAAAGCATTTCACATCTGCCATCTTGTAGGGAGGTGACTTCAGGCACAATTGTAGTTATTAAACAAAACCAAGAGTTTGTTATAAGGTTATATTTGAACAACCACCAATCTGCCTTCCACACTGTCGCCCGGGCTAATCGTTCTCCCTGGCACGACTCTATTGAGGCTGCTTCTAGGTCAGGAAACAATTGAATCCTCTCTACTGAAGAAAGTCGGAGGGTTCTAACGGGCTCGGAGAGTGCTGCCATCTGCCCTGTAAGGCTTCCCAGCCTCAGTCTTCTCCCCAGATGCTAAGTGAGAAGGGACACATGACCCAAGGACAGAGTGGTATCTGATATCCCCTGACTCCAGTCCTTCCGAAAGTCTTCTCTAACATGACATGCCCAGCTGGGATTCAGTCTTTTTTTTTTATGATACTTGTAACCAGGATGGGCTCAAATGTAGCCCAGCACCCCAAAGGAAACACACGGTGCTGGTTTGCACTGGCATCCTCTGCTCAGGCTTGGCTGACATTGGAAATAAAGAAGCAGTATTGTCAGTGCCTCAGAGTGCTAAGCCAGGGTTGGTGAGTGCATGCACCAAGTAAAGACACTTGCTACCAAGCCTGAGAGTCTGAGTTCACTTGCTAGAACCCACATAATAAAAAGAAGAGGGCCAGCTTCTGTGAGTGTTTTTAGACCTCCATGGACTGTGCACATGCATACACATACACATACACACACACATGAGATAGATAGATAGATAGATAGATAGATAGATAGATAGATAGATAGATATAGATAGAAAGATAAATAGATAGATGGATGAATGAATAGATATAGAGATAGAGATAGATAGGTAGATAGGGAGGGAGAGAGATAGATAGGGAGATAGATAAGGAGATAGATAGATAGATAGATAGATAGATAAATAGATAGATAGATAGATGGATAGATAGATAGATAGATAGATAGATGGATGGATGGATGGATGGATGGATGGATGGACGGACGGACGGACGGACGGACGGACGGACGGACGGACGGACGGACGGACGGACAGACAGACAGACAGACAGACAGACAGACAGATAGATAGATAGATAGATAGATAGATAGATAGAAGGGGCGAAGCTCAGGGAAAGCTGGCCTTGAAGGAACACAGGGAAGCATCAAGATCCCATGGAACAGCGGAGCAGGGCTGCTTCCCTCTCAGGGTGTCAGAGGGTTCTCTGCAGTTGGTGACAGTTCCTACCATAGGAGCCTGGATGGTTCTAATGAGAGTGCAAGGCAAAGGAAATCTTTCACAGTGTAAGGCACAAGCTGGTGCTCAGTGAACATCACACCCTCTCCTCAAGCCTGCTGTGACTGCCCAAGCTCCAGTCCACACACAGGAAGTTCCCCAAGCAAAAGAAGGACCAGGGCAAGGGATCTTAGGAAGACTGCCACCGCAGCAGGATCCCACGTGGCATCTCCCCAGCCCCTGGGTCTGTACCACACCGCGCCACTCTGAGCAGCCTTTTAAAGCAGGTGCCAGCTTCCGGTTTTACTGAGGACAAGAAGGAGATGGGGAGATGAGAAGACACTTGCTTGATCCACCACTGGCAATCAATCCCACCAGAAATTAGAACTCATTTATTTTATTAAATAAATACTTTCCTCAGGAGAGATTTTTTTTTTTGAAATCAATAATTTTTACCCTTTCTAATGCTATGACCCTTTAATACAGTTCCTCATGTTGTGGTGATCCTCAGCCATACAATTATTTTCACTGCTATCCCATAACTGTAACTTTGCTACTGTTTTGGGTTGTAATGTGAATATTTTTGCAGATAGAGATTTGCCAAAGGGGTCATGACCCACAGGTTGGGAACCACTGCTCTGTACCCTTAGAGTGTCTTGTGTCAGGTCTTAGGAATGGCGATGTCCAAAAGGACAGATAAGGGGTGTTTAGCAGTGTGATGTGTTGGTTAACATGACCAGCAGATTGGACTGTGGGCGTGTCTGTGGCTCATTTTCTTGATTGCTAGTTGATATAGGGAGTCCTGGACTACCGTGAGTGCTCCATCATGCCTTAGTCAATGTTCTCTTGCTGGGAAGAGACACCATGACCACAGCTACTCTTATAAAGCAGAGCATTTGGTTGGGGGCAGGCTTACAGTTTCAGAGGTTTAGTCCACCATTAGCCTGGCAGGAGGATGGCAGCACATGGGTTGGCAGCCTAGACTTCTTCATTCAAATCCACAGGCCATAGGAGGAGAGAGTCTCTGGGTTTGGAATGGGCTTTTTGAAGCCTGGAACCACTCCCTCTCTCTCCCCAGTGACACATTTCCTCCATCAAGGGCATACCTCCTAATCCTTTTAAATCCTGCCAGTGCCTGGTTGACCAACTATTAAAATCTATGAGCCTAATGGGGCCATTCTTTTTTTTTTTTTTTTTAAGTTGGAAAACAACTTTATTTGTTCTAGGGCATTGACCAGAGTCCCCTTAGGACTTCTGAAACCTCTTGGTACCAGCAGACTTGGTGACCTTGAACACATCAAATGGAACAGTCTTGTTCGGGGGCCTGTACTCTCCAACAGTGACAATGCCACCGATCTGTACATCCCTGAAACAGAAGGGACAGGTGCACAGACGTATTCTTGGGACGCTTCTCAGAGCGATTGTATTTTCGGATGTAATGGAGGTAGTCCCGGCGGATGACGATGGTCCTCTGTAATCTTTGTCACAACGCCAGACAGGATCCGACCTGGATGGAGCCATCACCAGTGAAGGGGCATCTCTTGTCTATGTAGGTGCTCTGGATGGCCTCTTTGGGTGGCTTGAAGCCCAGACCGATGGTTTTGTAGTACTGAAGGAGTTTTTCCTTGCCGGTTTTTCCCAGCAAAACATGTTTCTTGTTTTGAAAGGCTTTCTTGTAGGCTCCTTTTGGTTAGCACGCTCCATCTCAATGTCGGCCATTGTCCCAGCAGCCTGAGAAAAGGAGAGGTAGACCCACTCCTGGCTTCCTTATTGACCACGAGAGGTCTGGAGGACAACCATTCTCATTCAAACCACCACACACCCTTGGGCACCTGGGTCTGGGTTGTATAAGAAAAGTAGCTGAACTTGGGGATAGAAGCACACTCCTCAAGATCATCCCCCATGGTCTCTGCTTTAATTCCCACCTTGAATTTCTACCCTGGCTTCCTTGACGATGAGCAACGGCAAAGGAAACCAAACTAAAAAGATTAGGAAAGCGCTGTTTGCAGGAGTGAATCAATCTCAGAAGATCATCCTCGGGGGTTAGTTGGTAGAAAGAGAATATTAAACTATGCCTGGTCCAAAGCTCGTTCAACTAACTCAACAATGTTCTACCAACAGCCTCCATTTTGACTGGGTCCTCACCTTGTAATGTCTAAACTGGGTCCAGGTAGCAGGAGGAGTGGAATTCTAAGACTTCCCCCAGTTCCACAGGGACCTCCTTACAGAGGATCCACTCACTAGACAGCAGGGTAACTCATGTACAACTCATCTGTTTTCATTTCCCAGGAAGAATGGGAACCCAAAGCTTCTTTTCTTTGCCCCCAACAAGAAGCACAAAGACACTGTCATTCCGTGTGTAACAGGTCCATTTGCAGAATCACGAGGACTGATTCTAGAGTCCTTCAGTATATCTCATCCTAGAGAATATTAATTTGGCCTTTTTTTTTTTTTTTGCAAGAGATGTTTGGAAGGTTGCCAAAAATTATGTGGCAATTAATCAACAGGAAATAAAATAAACGCAAATTGCAGATTCTTATCAGAAAATGGATGCCTGGCATCTTGCTTCTTAAAGACAAACTCGTTGTGTTATCCCAGTGGACAGCTCCAGCTTCTTTGGGTCAGTTCTGTAATAAATCACGGCAAGTGGCGTAGTGAGGAACCAACTGGTCAACCCAAGAGAAGGAGGCGGAGGATGCTGAGATACACGTGGGAGAAATCGGGGTGCTGCCCTGCATGCTCATGGTCATGCTGAATGCCTTTAGCTGTCTGAGACCACACCACCAGAGAGTCAGCTCACGGACCCTCAATACCCCCGGCCTGACTTCCTGACGTCTGCTTCCACTGTGGGAAGTCATCCTTTCTGTAGCTGTGATCTCTTTCTCACAACGGCACAGTCAACAAGACGCCAGGTGCCAGCCACAACACAAGCCAGGAGTGCTATAGGCAGAGGATTCAGGCATCCTGGAGATCTGGATGAGAGCTCTAGATGTAAGTGCTTTACTGACCACACAAGCATGAGGACCTGGGTTCAAATCCCCAGTACTCACATGAACAGCTGAGTGCATAGCACATACCTAGAACCCCGGAGCTAGGAAAACACACATGCCACACATATACATACAGACATACAGACACACACCGGCACACAAACATACACAGCAACACAGATATGCACACACAGGAATTACAGACACACACACCCAGACACACATACACACAGACACACACAGAGAGACACACACAAACAGACACACATGCCCAGACACACATATACACATACATACTCACAGACACACACAAACAGAGACATACACACACAGACACAGGCACACACAGACACACAGACATATACACAGACACACACACAAAGACACACACACAGACACACACAAACACACAGACACAGACAGACACAGACAGACACAGACACACACAGAGACACACACACAGAGACACACACAGACACAAACAGACACAGGCATACACAGACACGCACACAGAGACACACATACACACAGACACAGGCACAGACATACACACAGACAAACAGACACACAGACACACACAGCTGGGTGATATTGGGAAAGTGCCCTTTGTTCCTGAACCCCAATTTCTTCATCAAAATGGAGCAACCATCCCATCTTCCCACTCGCTTGTAACAAGACTAAATAAAAGAAGGGCCTGACAGTCTCTGGCAACCATCAACCCAACTCTATGTGAACTCATTTCCTCTGGTTTCTGCCCAGCTTTCCCTGTCCTGTCTTCATGGAGGTCTGACTTTTGGTCCTCAGGGGAGCACCTTGCATTCAGCAGCATTCTCTGTGAGGATGCCCAGGACCTGGAGCTCTTAAATCCGAGCTCCATGTGCTTCCTCCAGGGGGAAGAGTCGACAGCTCCTGAAGTCCAGAAGTTTCTTCCATGTCTTGTTTGTGCTTCTTCCAGCCCCACACTGAGATCTTTAGGACGTGCTCCAGCTGTGCTCTGATATGATTGCCACTGACCACAGGGCTGTCCAACAGTGGAAACGTGACTACTCCACACTGGTACACTGTGATATCTCCTTCCATTTCTCCTGGTCCAGTGATGTCCATCTTCCCTATGTGTGTTTTCTAGGGCTGTGTGTCAGCTAACGCTAATTTTACCACTTAAAGCAAAATGTTCTCTTTCGAGACCCTGGAGGCAAGAAATCCAGTGTAGCAGGGTGACTTCCTCTGAGTGACGAGAGGACAATTCAGGTCTTTGCATTTTCCACAGTCTAGGAGATTCCAACAGTCCGAAGCTTGTGGCTGCATCACTGCGACCTCTGTCTCTAGATCTGCCTGGGTTCTGTCTCATGTCTATTTTTCTCTGTGTGTCATACAGGGGTCCTTGTTATTGTGAAGACACATATACGAAGTCAAATAGGGTGTCCAACATTTGGCTTTTCTGGGTCACATTAGACCAAGAATTGTCTTGGGCCACATGTTTATGATCTCATCTTGGCATCCTTGACTTAAAAGCACATCTGCTAACAGTTCTATTTTAAAATGAAGTAATGTTCACAGGCCCTAGGAACATGAATGTAGACTACCTTGAAAATAGCAGGTGTTTACCATAAACCCATTGTCCACCTTTCTTCCCAGTCCCTGATAAACCTTACCTCTCTGCCAGGCTGAGCCAGGGATCTGAAGGTCAGGTGCCTATTCATTTCTTATCACATTGATAATGCAGATGAAAGAAAGGAATCCTTCACCAATGGACAACCAGATGTGTCTGAACACCACATCCTCAGGACACATGGGGGGGTCAAACTGAGTTCACGAAGGGTCTTTTCTGTTTTTTTTGGGGGGGTTGTTTTGTTTTTGTTTTTTGTTTGGTTGGGTTTTTTTTCTTTTTCTTGAAATATCCTCATTCACCAATTCTCTCCTATTTTCTAAAGTCAGGCCTGAGCTGTAGGCTGAAGCTGCACTGCCCTCATTCCAAGGTTCCCTACCATTCCTGATCTTGGCAGTTAAGAATCCCAGTTTGCATATCTTGCCTTTTATCACTTTAAATAGCCATAAAACCAACACTTTTAAGGAATCAGGAGGAATACAAAATGGTTTGCCTTTGGATAATTGCCAAGACAAAAATAGACACAATCCAACAGTATATGTTTCCCTCTATTGTCTGAGAGAATGCATATTATGGATAGGCTGTTTTACAGGACAGAATCTTTGTAAATTCTCCTAAAAGAGAAATATCTTTTCTGTGTTCCTTAAAGGATGTCTTAGTCAGGGTTTCTATTCCTGCATGAAAATCATGGCCACAAAGCAAGTTGGGGAGGAAAGGATTTATTCAGCTTACACTTCCCACATTGCTGTTCATCACCAAAGGAGGCCAGGACTGGAACTCAAGCAGGTCAGGAGGCAGGAGCTGACGCAGAGGCCATGGAGGGATGTTCCTTACTGCCTTGCTTCCCCTGGCTTGCTCAGCCTGCTCTCTTATAGAACCCAAGACCACCAGCCCAAGGAGGGTACTACCCACAAGGGGGCCTTCCCCCTTGATCACTAATTGAGAAAATGCCTTACGGCTGGATCTCATAGAGGTATTTTCTCAATGGAAGCTGCTTTCGCTGTGATGACCCCAGCCTGTGTCGAGTTGACACACAACCAGCCAGGACAAAGGATTTTATCTTTGTCCTCCTCTGCCTCCGCTTTCATTCCTTCTCTGAAATGACACAGACCCTGACCCTGATGTGCATTCATGGTTATTGTATGTGCTGCATGCTTGGGTGCTCTCTATCTCACTTGGACATCTGCTCTGTAAAGCCAGGTACCACTGATGTAAACTCAGTGTCTTGTACTTGGCCTGGTCCAGACAGGAGGTGAGTGGGTAGGTAAGTGGGTGGGTGGATGCATGAATGGGTAGGTAAATGACTAAGTAGAGGGGTGGGTGGGCTGATCGATAGATGGATGTATGGATGAATGGATAGGCAAGTATTTGAGAGTTTAAGAAGTCTGATGGGACCAGATGAAACAACATTGAGTCAAACCCAGTCCCCTCCTGAGACCCTTATGTGCTACTCTGAATGGGTCTCACATACAGGAAGGCATAGACACTGTGTAACCTAGAAAAGCAAGTGACCACAAGATCTGGGAGAGTAAGGCTGGAGTCTGCTGTGCTAAGGCCCATCAGACAGCTATGTGGGGAAGAAAACAGGGTTGACACACTCTATTCTCACCAACCTTGAAGTTGGCCTGATTGCTGTCTGTGTAGCTAGAAAAGTTATTTAGCCGAGTGCATTATACCCCGAGTGGCCAAGTGCACACAATTTACGAGGGGAGCTCTTTAATGAATATTTAATAAAGCTGTGGACATTCAGACACCAGATCAGCAGTGTCAAATGTGCTCTCTTTAGCAGACTAGAGCTATTTTTTGGCGAGGCTGACACTCCTCTGCAAGGTACGTGCATTATAAACAGCAGAAGGGAGAAGACTGTCACTTCCCTACTCTAGAGTTATGGGGAAGAGTTTGCAATAACACTCTCATCGTGATTAGAAGCCAGAAAGCTTGAGACATCAAAGGGAGAGAAGATAAGAAAAGCCCAAAGAAGTGGTGACCAGGGAAGATGTGTGGCTCCTCGGGCAGAGGCTTGTGCAGCCAAGCCTAATAACCTGAGTTCTATCCCAGTGAACCACTTGGCAGAAGAAGAG
The DNA here is from genome assembly GCA_964023405.1 of Apodemus agrarius. Lineage (NCBI taxonomy): Eukaryota > Metazoa > Chordata > Mammalia > Rodentia > Muridae > Apodemus > Apodemus agrarius. Next base: position 17,293,838 of record OZ030011.1, read on the forward strand.
AACTCACCCCTGAAAGTTGTCCTGCATGTATGGGCATATATACACACACACATATACACAGATGCAATATATGTGCACATTCATACACACACATACACACATGCATACACACACAGGTACATACACTATCTACATATATACGCACATACGCACACACATTTATACACACATACATACACATATATACACATATGTACATACACATATATATGCATGTGCATACATATGCACATATACACACATACACACACATACACACATACATATACATACACAGATATGCACCCATATACATACACACACATAGACATGGGCATGCACACACATATGCACATACACACATATGCACATATACACATACATACATACATACATACACACACATACACACATACTAAATGTAAGAGAACTGTTCTAATTCAGTGGTGATGTGTGTGGCAAGAGGACAGGATGGGAGACAGGGCAGTGTGCCGGCCGACCACCTCATAATGGCAGCGATGGCAACAACACAGAGAAATCATCCTGGTGACTGCTTCCTGTCTGCTTTCTCCCGAGTCTCCGTGCATTTCATCCCCTGCAACACCTCCACAGGTGTCTGCTCTTATCCCTCTCTCATATTTTACAGAAAACAATATGGTGCTTAGAGAGGCTGAGCAACTTTCCCCCAAGGTCACTCACAAGTCTAAAAAAAAAAAAAAAATAGCTTTAAGGAAAACAGGAATCCAAGCTAGCTGAGCTCAAGATTTTAGCGGCTAAGACTGATGGTCAACTTGATAGACCCTAGAGCCACTAGGACGCAAGCCTTTAGGCACACCTGTGAAGGACTGGCTAGATTAGGTTTAGTGAAGCGGGAAGGCTCACACTAAATCTGGGCGGCACCAGTTTATAGACTGGGAGCCTGGACCGAAGAGAAGGGGACGGGTGAGCTGAGCGCCAGCATCCCTCTGTCTCTGATCCTGGCTGCAGCTACTGTGTGGCCAGCTGCCTCGGGCTCCAGCAGGACCCCTTCCCCACCAGGATGGACTATAGCCTTGAACCAGGAGCTTCTCCGCCTCCGGTGGCTTTTCTCAGCACTCACTCTGACCCAGCAATTAGACTAATAAACACAAGCCGCACCGGCCCTGTCCATCCAGCTTACAGACGTGAAGTGTCTTCATCTGGTGGAATGACTGTCCACCGGGCAGGATAGACATGTCCACGGCAGAGGCAGGAAGCCGCGGAACTACACCCTGCCTCCATAGCGTGGAGGCGTGGCTGGGAAGCCCTTCCCCAGGCCCCTCCCCTTTCCCAGGCTGGTTGAAAGGGTGTGCCTTCTCCGTGCATCCTCTTTATTTCTCCCCCTCCCCCCCAAGAAGGCCTTTATTCAAAAAGGGGGACTATTCCCGGAAACTCCACCCAAGATGCTATGTAGGTAAGAAACAAACACTGTCAATTGTCTAAGCCCCTAGGTGGAATAAAAACCTGTTGATATGTTTTATTAACAGAAGAATATATGCTCTAAAGCCCTGTCGTCGGACTAGAGTCCATCACACGAAGTCATGGTCAGGAGGGATTTTATCTTCTCTGGGTCTGGGTCAAGGGATACATCCCATAGACTTGTGCCCATATTATACGTAATCCATATGGGACCCTGAGTTCCCGGAAACAGAACTGGCAGCCACGATCCCCTCGACTTTTCGTGCACTGAGCACAGCCAACTTGATTTTGGTTCACTGTGGGTTTGAAGCCACCTCCCCGAGTCAGCTTTATTTATGTGGTGAAACATATGAGCACACGTTTTATTACGCCCAGGGTCTGTTCTATCCAAAGCAGTGGCTGGGCTGCTTCTCTGTTCCCGTTCGGCTCCGGGATCGAATGTGCGAGCATATGGCACCCAGCTCCCTTCTGGCCCTGCGTTGAGAACCAGCGAAAGGGGAGGATCTTTCCAAGTCTGTAAGGATGCCGCGTGAGGCCCGTTGGGGCTGGAGCCCAGCCTCGCTGAGGACACCGTGTCTGTTCTCAAAGGTGAAGCAGTTGGTGTTCCAAACACGTGCTCTCGAGCCAAAAGTTAATCATGAGAGAGAAAGCACGGTCCTGCACGGTGCCTGCAGCCTGACAGAGCTCGCTTCTACGAGGAGAGCGACTAACAGGGAGGCCATGTCGGTCACCGTTCATTCACTGAGAGGCCACTCCAGGTCTCAGAGTCACCAAATTTTAAAACATTTCTTCTGAAATAAAGATGCGCTGACAGGAAGGCGCACCAAAATGGAGGGGAAGACCTGGGTACCCTTCTGCCCGCCCCTCCGGATAGCAAACATCTCACACAACGGTGCACACACAACAGTAAGTGTGCGTGGGTGGGCACAGGGCACAGGTCCGACCTCACTAGTCTCTTTATCTACACGTGTGCGTGTGCTTGCAGGTGCTCCTGTGCTGTCTTCTGGCATGTGGTCTGGGTACTTCCGGGAAGCTCTGTGCATCCCACTTCCGGCATTTCTTAGACTCTAACACATCTCCAGAGCCATCATGGAAGATGTCGCCCAGTAAGCACTGCTTTTCTCACGTGAGTTCCTGTCCTTCTCCTAATCTGTGTGTAGTTTTGTTTTCTTGCCTCTGTTTTTAGCTCATTCAGGTCATTTATTGTGAGAAATGTATAGTCATTTGTTGCCCTTAAAGAGACTACACTCATCTATGGCTGTGTGGGGCAGGGGGGAAAATCAACTTTCATGGGTCAGAATTCTCCTTCCACCATGTGAGTCCTAGGGACTGAACTGGGGTCATCAGGCTAGCACCTTTACCCATCGAAGCATCTGGCTGGCCTGTCATTTATTATCTTTGTAATGTCTCTTATAACACTGGCTGGATTTGTAAGTCAGATTCCAGGATGTCACCAGGAGAGACTGAAGTCCCCAGGAACGTTTAAGTGGCAACTTCCACAAGTGAGAACATCAGTCCCACTTTGTAACCCTCTTTCTAACTCCAGCACTGTGCCATTTGGAGGGGAAGCTTACACGTGAGAGCCACTCGGTCACACCACCACCTCAGTGTCCTGCAGATACAGCAAGGCCAAATGGCCACTGCATCTGTCAGAGAGAGAGAGAAACAGAGGTCCTGCCACAAAGCTGGTGTGAAGAAAGGAGGCACGGGACCAATCCCCTACATCCCTGATCAGCATTTACCACTAGACCTGGAAGGCATCCAGGAGCTCTTCTTGTATCTGCATCCCCCAGCCTCACCTGTGTCCATGGCAACTTGATCATGGACTGCGCTTACCCATCTACATGTGGCATGGCGCCTTCTTCACCTAAAACACTTCCCTGGTAGTGAATCGGGAGCTATAATGTCACTGACCCAGTTTGCCTTCCCTCACTCCTGAATGACGGGCTCGTGGTTGAATGAATTCTGGTCAGCGAGTGTCGTTGCATAAGAACACCAGGGCTTATATAGGCAACAGTTCTGCAGCCTGAAAGATAAAGATAACCTGCAAAGCCCTGATCCTAACTCACTGATGACACCATTCCCCACATAGCACCGTCTTGACCCTCCTGAACATGCCATGTGGCCCTAGGGAGGGTCGAGACACTTGGTCTGGGCATCACCCAAGCACACCTTTCATGCACTACCAGAATGGAGGGAGGCAGCTTTTATTGTCGCCTTTGTGGAATTAAAAACTCTATAAAGGCACACGTGAACCTGAGCGGATCGGAGCGCTATCAAAGAACAGAATTTCAATAAGGGCGTTGCATTAAATCTGAACTGGCAAGAGCTTATAATAAAAGTACAGTAATGAGCAAGCTTTATGATAAAATTAATGTAATTAATTAGTGTTTGTAAAGGGCTTGGGATCATGGGGTGAAAGGTGCCAGCTAGAGAAAAGTCATCTCAGAAATTACCACTATTATCATCTTAAGACACGGCATATATTATGTACGATATGAGCATTTCGAAGCGTATATTCATGTCCCAACTATAACTACGTTAATTTATAGTAATTTGCAAATCAGGTCCCTGATCAGCCCTGGGAACCCTTTCTGGATCTCTAAGTGGATGAGGTTGTGACTCAAGTGGTATTTTAAACTCTATCCTGTGATAACCTATTAGAGACAGCAGCCCCAGACCCCCGCGCTCGTGCTCAAGTTAGTGATTCAAATTACGACTGACGCGCCTGAGTCCTGGCTGCCTGGCTGCCCTCGGTGCCACGTCTTTTGGGGTTTGGCTCGGTTTTATTAAAAAATAGGTCTATGAGCCAGTCTCTTTCATCCTTTCTTTCCCCACTTTCCCAGGATTCAAACATCCCTGTTTCACTCTGATCCCATAACGTCCCCTGAGGTCAGGAGTCTCTCTTTGCTGTCATCCAGTCTCCAGAACATGTGTGACTGAGCCTTGACATGTTGAAGATTCTGGGGACTTTGACTGATGGAGAAGGCTCTGCTCACATACATCCAAAGTAGGCCATTTATTTCCAGTCATCCCAACTGACTCTTCCCCTTGAAAGCCCTCGACTGTATTTATTAACTGAACCACACAATTTCTACTGGGCTGCAGGGTACATTTAAAAAAAAAATTAAGCTAATTGTTTGACGGTAAAATCAGACCCGTAGGGAATTTGGAAAATAAAGAAAAAAAAATGGAGTGCTGGGTAGCTGTGTTTCTAGAATACCTCCACCATCCAGGAGGCAGAGCTGCCGTGCACAGAGCTCCTGACATCCTCATGCAAAGTCACCCACTGACCAGAGCGTGTTTTTACCAAGTTTACCACGTCATTACACAGAGGAGCACAGAGGAGTTAGCAAAGGATGTTGCCGAAAGCCTCTCATTCAGCCCTGCACAGTGAGTTAGCAAGCAGCTGGTCCCCTGACAGAGCTCCTGGCCTCAGATCCAGCTCTTAGGCTGGCCACAAGAGGGATCCCCGGGAAAGGTCGCATTTCTCCTTTCTCAGTGGTGCACTTTCTCAGGTGTCACAAAGAGAATGGGGGTGGGGTGGATGAAAGCCAGATCACAGATATGTACTCATGACATGGTAGTCTACACCACACAACACATCTCTATACACACGGATTCATGCATATACACAGACCCCTCTTGGTAGCACAGTGCAGACATCACCAATCTATCACAGATGCACTGAACCCAAACACAGCCTCAGACCCGTTCACATAGCTTGTGGGACCCTTTTACTTCTTAACCTCTTAAGCCAGTGAAGTAAAAATTTAAGTTCCCTTCAGCCCAAGAGATGTAGATCATGCCACAATTTTGCAAAAATGTCATTTCTAATAAATAACGTCGCAAGAAACCTCTACATCTAAGTGAGTAAATGTATTTATTTATGCTGTGAGAGCTTTGGAGGCTGCCACATTTCATGAAACCTCATAGGAATGATAACAACCTTTAAAAACCAAGTAATACGAAAACATCATTATTGGCGTGTTCAATTAGAAATGCAAACACACTTCGCTAAAAAAAAAAAAAAACTCCAAACGTAATTGTTTGATAACAAAATGTAAATTTGAAAGAACAGTAAAGAAACAAAATGTCCCAGAAGCAAATCTTGCACCTCTCCTGTTCTGCTGCTGAAAGTGTGGGCGATTTAGATACACTCTGGGATCGGTTGTCCTCAGCTGGTAGGGCCTCTGTGGCACTGAGAAATCTCTGAACGACTTCTCAGCTTTCAACACTTTAGAACATTCTAGATCTCAAAAGGAATGTCAATACACATGTGCCCTAGTTTTCCTTTGGTGTTGCTGTGATAAAACATTCTGATCAAATGCAATGAGGGAAGAAATAGTTCATCTCATCTCACGTGTCCTGGTCACAGTCCATCATTAAGGAGAGTCAGGGAATGAACTCAGGACAGAAGCTCAAATCAGAAAAATGGAGGAGCATTGCCTGCTGGTTGGCTCCCTGGCTCACCCCCAGGCCTATGCACTGCTTGCTTTCTTATACAGTCTAAGTGCCTAGGGGATGGCGCTGCCCACAGTGGGATGGGGCCTCCGTACTAATCCTCAATCAAAGTAATGACCTACTGACCTGCTCTACTTAGACAAGTATTCAATCGCAGCGCCCTCTTCCTGGGTGACTCAACGTTGTGTCGAGCTGACAATAAAAACAAACTTTCTCAGAATGCTAACACGCTTTGTAACTTCTGACCACTCTGGAGCGCTCAGCTGTGGTTGAAGAGAGTGGGTTCGCTCTCATGTTGCTCCATAAGCTGGAACCGTTTCGTGAGGATAGACCTTGCTCATTCCATCTACAAACATGAGATAGGGTTGGAGGGAGGGTGAACCTCAGGCCCGAGTCATGTGATGTGGTGTGTGTGTGTGTGTGTGTGTGTGTGTGTGTGTGTGTGTACCCCTAAGGTGGAAATCGAAGCTGCCTCCTTACTTAAGTTCATGGAGATAGGTGTGAGAAGCTGAGCCCAGAGGCTCCTGTGGTAACAGCAGCACAACCCTTTGACAAGCATAACAAAGACTGTGGACCCTAGGGTAAGGCCCTCATCCAAAGCTCAAAGGCAAGAAGCAAGGCCAGAGTTCACCGGTGTCTGAGGAGAGTCCTCATCACTTACAAGCATTAGTCCTGGTGAGTGAGGAAAAAAAAACCGGTTGTCTGGAGCTGTGGTGAGAGAGAGTGGGAACCGGGAGAAACTCCACAGGCGCATGCTCAGTGAGGAGATCCCATTGTTACGGCGCTACTTCAACAGGCGCATGCTCAGTGAAGAACGGGGTTGAAGCCTGGGTCCTTGGAGCTGCGCAGGCCCAGATGTTACATGTAACTTAGCAAGGCACCCGGGAGCCCAAGGCCTCAGGCTCTTCCCAACATATGCTCTGGTTGTGAGAAACCCTCTCTACCTCTATGTGACCTCATAGAAGTCAACATTCTGTGTCCACCCCCAGTGGCTCTCGTGCTCTCGCCCTGGTTTAGAACATTTGATATATTGATATCACATCGTTGATATCCTGTATTGATATCAACACACATATCGATAAGCACCTCGTTGACTAGTTTGATGGAAAGAAAACAAAGTGAAGCCAAGCTCTCAAGAGCTCTGCGTGGTCTCAGGTGAGAGAGTTTGGCCACAGCAAAGCTTTGGGAAAACGTTGACTTCTACTTCTTGAGTAGAAAAGAGATTTACGGAGTGAGGCTGTCATCTATCTTGAGGCTCACGTGCCTGGAGACATAATTTACAATGTATAAGCAAGACAGCGGAGGCTGAAGGCAGCGGCCCAAGGCAATGACAGCTTCAGCCCACAGGTGTCCCGATGTCCTCATCAGAAGCTCGAACATGAGACATAGCCCCTCAGAGAGTTGACATTCAAACAACTCAGCTTTCACTGATCTCGGTTAGTGTGACCACAGATGACAAGTGTTTAAAAGGCGCTGCTTTTCTGCAGCGCCCCCAGGGCTCACAGACCAGTGATCGTAACATCCCCAGGACCCAGTGAGATGATCTGTATTGAATAAAAACAGGGTGGATGGTGCCTGAGGAACAACATTGGACTTGATCCCTGTTCCACATACATGTTCTCTCTCTCTCTCTCTCTCTCTCACACACACACACACACACACACACACACATATGCCACAAGAGGGAGATTCACTTCACCCCCACATGCACACACCACACACAGATACAATAAATGAGTTAATAAAATACAGACTTAACTACAGTAAAGTGATGTGGTGTATACATGCATTTGGCAAGGACTTGGCAAGCTGAGGCAGGAGGATCAGGAGTTCAGAATCATCCCTGGGCACATAGTCAATTCAAGGCCACCCAAGGGTTACATGAGATGCTGTCTTTATAAACCAAACAACGACAACAACAAAAAATGGATTCTAATAAATGAATACTGTTAAGTGCTTCATTTAAAAGGACATGCACTTTCAGAATGAACGAATGCTAACGAAATGGTACACGCTCCAAAATGTTCAGGTAAAACGAGCTTTGCCTCCAAACCTACTCCTAACCACCAATGTGCAACTTAGTCTTCTGCAAACTCTTCTCAGACTGGCAGTGAACGAGATGGGGTGGAAGGCATGCACCGAAGTCCCCTTAGTTCAGTCTGAGGAGAGGGGCAGAGAAGAGGACATCTCAGGGGCCTGTACAAAGCCACAGGCAAACCCCTCTACTTAGGGGCTCGACCCAAGGGGAAGTGACATCTCAACTGGACCACGCTGTTCTGACAGGGTGACAGTGCTGTGTCCCCTGAGTTTCATACGAGGCTCTCTGTTAGCCTCACCTGCAACCCTTATGGCCAGATGTAAGTTATGGCTGTGACATAAAAGCCATAAACACTAGCAGGAGCATCCCTGGAGTTGAGAGAGGCTGTTAACAGTAGTATTAGCACCATGATTACCGTCATCCTGGTGGTGGTGACGACTTGAAGAAGTGGAGATACCTCCCGTTGTTGGTGGTCATGCAGCCAAACAATTCTCCAAACAATGGCCCTCTTATTGCATTATACTCTGTTGGTCACAGAAGAGACAGGGCCTGGGTGGCTGTTCTTTTGCTCCATGGAACCTTGGCTGGGGTCAGGGATGGTGTTTGGTGAGATCCTGGTCTGGCATGGAATTCCTACGTATGTGGTCTATTCAGGAATTGCCAGCTGCTCCTCCTCCTCCTCCTCCTCCTCCTCTTCCTCCTCCTCCTCTTCCTCCTCCTCTTCTTCCTCCTCCTCTTCTTCCTCCTTCTCCTCTTCCTCCTCCTCCTCCTCCTCCTCCTCTTCCTCCTCCTCTTGTCTTATAACCTCCTTTTGAGGACTTTACCAGGAGATCATCAGACGTCATACACAGCAGTTCAGGCTTCAAAGAGGTGCAGGTGGAAGTTGCCATCTTATCAGATGAAGGCCCAGAAGCTATGTGACCACCCATCAGCCACGTTGCTGTCATCAAAATATCCACAGCCTACCTACCCAGGTTCAAGAAAAGGGAAAACAGTTCCCACGCAAAATGGGAGGTCTGTCAAATAACACAGTGATTTGTATGGCCTAACACTCTACTCTTCTGTTCTCTCTGTAACTTAAGACTAACACATTCCCCCTTTCCCAACACCTCTGGAGCCTCAATCCAGTTTGAAGCCTGATATTTTTATAAGTAGGTCAAGTACAAGTTCAGATGAGCCTCCTCGGGGACAGCCCACCACAGACGACTCTTTCCAATCAGATGACCATTGCACTTCTCTCTCTCTCTCTCTCTCTCTCTCTCTCTCTCTCTCTGTGTGTGTGTGTGTGTGTGTGTGTGTGTGTGTGTGGTGAGACAAAAGCATGGACCCTACAAATGGCATACCTGCCCCAAGGGATGAGGTACAGGGCAGGGGCCACTCCCAAACCCAACCTTCCCACTTATGCTTATTTCCAATTCTTTGAATAGAGGCTGCTATGCCTAACATGAAGCCCCGTAGAGATGGGTCTGTGAGGCCCTTGGACCCCTTTCTGTAGAATGTTGTTCATTCTCCATAGGAAATGGCTGTCATCTGTATCCACATAGCTACTTAGCTCTTACATACGTTACTGCCCAGGGCAGATGTCCAAATGTGTCTATCATTTTATGGTGTCTCATCCCTGTCTGTCGAAGACGACAGAGCTTTTATGAATACATTCTTTGAAATCCTATGGGCTCTCTGGGAATCTCAGAGTTTTGGACCACTCTATCAAAACCAGGCTCCTAATTCTTCCTGAGACTCCACCCCAGGCTCTTCTTGGACACCGCCATCAAAGCATCACATCTGGCTCTCCATCTACAACAGGTTTGTTCAGCTGTCAACGTCCAAAGCCATTTGGACAGGTGGAGGGGTATCATGGCGTATTTAGAGATGTTACTGGGCACAGTGACAATACTATTGATTTTCCAAAATGAAAAGGGGAGGGCTACCTTATACCTTTTTATTCACACACACAAAAAAAATCCTTTAACGTTTAACTTTTTTAGAGAGTATCTTTGGGTACTGGTAATGAGAGAGGAGAGGCATGTTTCTTAGCAACCTTTGGGAATGTAGCTGAGAGCCACCCAGATCCTACACATTGCATATACACATGGGTAGAGAAACCCAGTTGAGACTCTCCCTTGAGAAGCCTACGCCCACAGGTGGGTGTGCTGTGTTCCTTTCCAGAGTGTCTCTCTGCTATTAATCCCCATCACTAAGAGCAAAGCTAAATATTTTGTAAACTAAACCCCTACCACTTCCAAATAAGAGAGGGAAGGGTCTCAGAGCAGTGTCCTTAAGCACTTTGTCTGGAAAGAAGGCTTTTCTGGGAGACCCGGGGATCATTTCTTGCTTTGAAACGGTTTTTGTTGGATGTAATAATTGTCCCAAGCTCCTCATGTTTCCTCTAATATGAAAAAAATTAAAATAAAAGTTCTGGGCATTTTTTCTTTTTAGTTCATCTCTCTTGTATTATAATCGATCCCAGAAAAAGCAAGTTGGTCCTTCCAAAGTCTGAAGGTGCTCCTTTTCAGTGCTCCTCCTGTGATCTCTCTTCCCAATGTCAACACTTTCTTTGTTGGCTGGTTTTATTTTTGAGGCAAGATCCCACCGTGCAGCTCAGGCCGACCCTGAACTCTTGACTTCCTCAGGACTCCGGACTCCTGATGGCTGGGATTAGCCACAAGAGCCCTCAGATCTGGCTCTCCATCCACACCCAGGCGGTCCAGCTGTCTTCCAGCCTCAGATGATACTGTCAGTGCCCAGGAAACCCTCACTGCAACCTCCGGGGGGCCCTTTCAGAAACAGCCTGGAAAGTCGAGTTAGAATCCAACTCACAGCAAGGATATGGCGAAGGATCAGTGTTTGCTTTTCATCCACCGTGCGGTTGGGAGCACAGGTCCCGTGACCTCAGGTGTCTGGTTGATGGGCTCAACCAGTTTCTCCGTTTACTCAGGAGCTGTGAGGTCTCCAGCCACGCCTCTGCTCTTCTGTCCCAAGTCCTATAAAGGAGGTCAGTGTTTCCTCTCTCCCCAGAAGTCATGAGGCTTGGAAAGCCTTTCCTCATCAGATCTTCAATGTCGGGGCTAGTGGGTAGTTTTCTTGCTGTGGGAGCATGAAGACCTGAGGTCAGATACCCAGCAGCCAGGTAAAAATCAGAGCACACAGTTCACACCTGCGACCTCCCTCCGCTGAGGCAGACAGGCAGATCCCCAGAGCCTGCTGGCCACAGACTAGCAATCACAGCAACCGTTACATTTTAGAGAGAGGGGGAGAGAGAGAGAGAGAGAGAGAGAGAGAGAGAGAGAGAGAGAGAGAGAGAGAGAGAGATCCTGCCTCAAAAAACGAGGTGAAGTCGGGCTCCCCACATGAGAGGAAGATGCCACACTCTCACAGGAGAGAGCACAGACACAGCCGTCAGCTTAGCTCCAAAAGCACTGGGACACACACACACACACACACACACACACACACACGTACTGTGGCTAGGGGACAGTCTGTGACCCAGACATCATCAGTCAAGCTGAATTACACAATGAAGTCACTACAGTTTCTTCCATCATTTGATTGTACGGCGAGTGAAACCAAGTTTCAGGATTTAAACAAGTCTCAGAAAAACAGTTTGTTTGCCAAGCTCAACAATGATGTTGACACAGACACCCTACCCCTGCCTCCCCAGCCTCGGGGCTCAGGATCTCACCCCTCCTCCACCGCACTTCTGGGTCTATTTCAAAAAATACTGCAAGGTTAAATAAAGACATATATTTTAAGACTTTTCATATATTTTATTCATACTATAATATTCTACATATTATAATTGATCCACATATATATTTAAGATTCATAATTATTTAAATCTTGTCTTGGGATGACCGTTTATTGCATTTAAAAATGTTGCAGGTTCCCCAAAATAGATGTCACTGTGACATAAACTTCCTGATTTCCAAACCTTGCTCCCATAACGCTGGAGGCGAAAAATTTCATCTAAATATTATTGAATTCCAGTGCGGCATTAGCATGCAGAGATATTTACAATAACAGAGCCATTACAACTCAATCAAAAGCTGATTTCAGCCAGAATTATGCAGAATTAAATCTTGCAGGATTCAAATTATTAAAAATCAGAGACTCAATAAAGTGTGGTCTGGAAGCCCCATTTATCAAGGGAGTCGAAGAGCCTCCACAGTTAGAGTGACTTCTTCATATATATTCTGCAAGAATTTGCATGCATTTTAAGAGACCAGAGCTTAATTCTTACGGAATTCAAGTCACCACGCTATATTTGTAAGGCAGTGGAAGCCAGCGCCGACAGAGTTCTCTCCATTTCCTTTCTCTGTCTCACATTTGAAATGCATCGGGGGTTTATTTCTGGTTCCCGCTGGGTAGGGAGATGAACGGCAGGGCCACGGAAGTAGAAAGATACACTTGGATCCAGAGAGGGCAAGAGCGGATGGCAGGGAAGGCAGCTGGAGTAGACATGAACCCTCCCTCCGATAAGCCGACATATTAGATGGGTCCCCCTTTCTCTGTGAACCATCAGACCAAGATACACATGTCACGGATGTAATGAAGTCTCACTCTCAGAACAGTCCATACAATGGCAAAGGAATTTGCTTCCGAGAAAGAGACAGACAGGAGAATTCCAGATAGAAAGGGAGGCAGGACCAAGAAGTGGGCGGGGCAAGAGGAGGGGCGGAGCTCAGGAGGAGGGGCCAGAGAAGGGAGCCCACCATGGAGAAATACAGAACTTGTTTTCTAATTTTAATTTTAATCTTAGAGGCAGGCGGATTTCTGAGTTCGAGGCCAGCCTGGTCTACAGAGTGAGTTCCAGGACAGCCAGGGCTACACAGAGAAACCCTGTCTCGAAAAACCGAAATAAATAAATTAAAAATAAATAAAAAATAAAAATAATTTCTTTTATTGGTCCCTTAAGAATCCTGTACAATGAATTTTGATCATATTTCTCCCCTCCCTGTACTCCTCCTAGATCTACCCACCGACTCCACACCCCTACACAACCAACACTGTATCCTCTTCCATAAAAAAAAAAAATACAATTTGACTCTTTCTATTGAGTTTCACTTTATAACCCAGGCTAGCCTTGAACTTCTGTCTTTCCTTCAGCATCATATCCCAAATTTTAGGATTACAGGTATGAGGCAAACCACCACACCAAGTTCTTCCAACAAACCGCAATTCTGCTAGCACCCACCACGGCTGAAGAGGCACGTGAAGGGGCTATTTCTCAACCTGGCCTCTTACAGTCTTACTGGGGTGACATGCCCATGCCCAGAAGTACAGAACAAGTTATCCATAAATCCAGGCACAAACATTTATGCCAACCAGGATGCCATCAGCCACAGACCAGAAAAACAAAACAAAACAAAACAAACAAACAAACAAACAAAAAACATGAAAAGGTTGTCAAGAGGTTAGCAAGCTATCTGCTTCCCAGAAGAAAGGGAAGGCAGCGGCAGCCCTAAGAAGGACACCAGTCCAGAGCTCTGTCCCACTAGGCAAGAACTCCGTCCCATGTTCCCTCTCAGCTCAAGGATGTCTAATTTTTAAAATAAAGAACGTTTAAACCAAGATGGATGGAAGTCGGGCACTGAATACGTAGCCATGCCTGCCACCAACCTGTGGAGGTCTAAGAATCAAGTGCGACTTGTGGGCTGCAGCAGGAGAGCCAGCTCGGAGGCTGTCCCTGGGAGTGCATGCTGGAGAAGGGGTTTGCCCAGCAAAGAGAAATTTGGGTAGACAGTGCCAGGCAGGTCTGTGGCATGAGAGCAGAATGAGAGGCAGCAGCTTCTCGGGCCCTGTCACTGTCACGCAGAGCCAAGGAACATGGCCTCTTGTAGTACCACTTAGAGATACGACCGCCCACAACCTCCGCATTTACTGAGAAAGGAAACGGCCTTCCTAAGACCATTTAAAAGCAAAAGCACGGGCTTTTAACATTTTCCCTAATGCCCCACTCAGCCCAGAAGACTGGAGGATAAGTCAGAGGACTCTCCTCTCTGGAGCAGCCACAGAGAAGGCAGCAGCCCAGCAGGGTGGAGAGGGGAAGCAGTCAGCAGATGCACCTCAGACAGCACACATCACTCTTGGGAGGGGGATGCCAGTCAAGACATGAAATTGATGGCCGACGGCTCCATTTATTTTCCTAGAGCCTTCGGAAAGCAGAAGCAGTCATAGCTACCTTATGTCTTGAGGCCGCTGGGGTTCTGATATCTAGACAATTTGCCTTCTTTCCTTTGGCCCCAAAGAAGCTCAAAATCTGTGTGTCATTCTTCCTGGGCCAACTTTAAAGAAATCCATGCTAGGAGAACCTTCCTCTAAGATCGAATTTTTGTTCCGCATGGAGTTTCTCCTCTTTCCCTGACCCCAGTGTGGGTGGAAACACACCCCACCCTGCTGACGGGGGGGGGGGGTTGGCAGCATGATCTTCTTTGGCCAGTGGGCCCTTGGGAAATAAGTCTTGAACATAGGTCTCTTGTGTGTGATGTTTGAGTACACACCGTTACAGAACATTCCTGGACCACCGTTAAAGAGTCTAACAGGCCTGTGGCCCAGACCTAAGCCTCAGAAAAAGCTCCTGACCAGAACAGTCCAAAGCCTGGTGAAGGGGTCCTAGAGCCACAGAGTAGGAGCAGAGAAAGTACAGATAGGACTAGGGGTATAGTTCATGGTAGAGGCCTCACCTAGTGTGTAGGGAACCAGACATTCCATCCATAGAAAGGAGAGAGACAGAGAGAGAGACAGACAGACAGAAGGAGGGGGAGGGGGAGAGGGACAGGAAGGGGGAGGGGGAAAGGGAGAGAGGGGGAGGAAAGGGAAGGGGAGGGGAAGGGGGAAGGGAAGGGGGAGGGGAAGGAGGAGAAGGGGGAGGGGGAGAGAGAGGTATTCCAGGAGGGAGGCCCCAAAAGTATGGGAAGAAGAAATCCTTGTAATGGTGTGCCACTATGTCCTTGGACATTGTTTGTTACACAGAGTCAGGGTGACGATATCTAAAAGAAATGAAAAACGACAACGAGGAATGACCATTCTCGGTCACCTATTCACAGATTCAGCAAACACTCCAGGTGCTGGGAATGGTGGATGGAACCCCACTGGAGAAGGCAGCCAAGACACAGCACCGTGTCCTCTCTCTCTGTGTCATCAGGCCTTAGGGTCTTGGGGTCCCAGAGCTGTGACCTCACCTCACACTTCTGTTTAATCCAACTGCAATCTCCTGCGGGGGGTGGGGTGGGGGGAGAGACTCAAGGGGCAGCATATAGAAATTGAGAGGAGAGGAGGGGCATAGAGAGAAATGGTGGGAGGGGGAAGGGAGAGAGAGGGAGAGAGGGAGTAGGGAACAGTCCCTACTGTAGACCAAAGTCCACTTACATTAAAATGGACAGAAACATTTGTAGAAAGAAAGATGGTGGAGGGAGGGAGGGAGGGAGGGAGGGAGGGAGGGAGGGAGGGAGGGAAGGGAGAAATGAAGGGAGAATTGAGTCTTTAGAGATTCCAAAATGGCATTCAATGACGCTGTCCCACCCCCTGAACCTGCACACAGCCCCACCCACCCCAGCCCCGGACATCCCCAGACACACATGATGGGGCTGTGGGGCTGAAACACATCCTGAGAACTTGCTTGTACTCAGCCTGGATCCACCCCCTTATGCAGCAGGTGTGGGTAAGGTGTGTCTGCTTCCTTTTTTTCCCCCTCCCTGGTCTGAGTTTTCTGTTTATAAAAGCAGCAGGTTAGTCAGAGTCAGGAGAGAGTCTTCTGCGGATGTGACATTCCAAAGCTGATAGCTTTAAGCACAGTCCTTCAGGTGACTTCTGTCACAGGTTAAATTATGAGCTGCGTGGTTCCTACGTTTTGTTGTATAATTCGTTGGAAACTGGCATTTCACAGATGGCGTAGGAGAGAGAACTCTCTCCTAAGCAGACTATTTGATTAATGAGTCTGGGGGTGCTTCCATCACACAGAGGAGCTGAGTCCACTCCGCCCTCTCAGACGCAGCACCAGAACCTTCCGCTCCCTTGTTTGTTTTGGAGGACTTTTACAGCCGTGCCAAAACAAATCAACACAGTCAGAGGGCAGCCTGGCAGCCCCACTTCTGAGTCTACTTCTAGGCAAATACCTGGTACCTCCTTAGACATGTGTGTGTGTGTGTGTCTGTCTGACTCTTTGTGTGTGTTTCTATGTGTGTCTGTCTCTGTGTCTGTGTGTCTCTGTGTCTTCATTTGTGTCAGTGTGTGTCTCTGTGTGTCTCTGTCTCTCTCTTTTTCTGTGTGTCTATCTCTTTCTCTGTGTGACTATGTCTGTCTCTCTGTGTGTGTCTGTGTCTGTTTGTTAGTGCATGTGTCTGTCTCTCTTTTTCTCTGAGTGTATCTGTGTATCTGTGTGAGTATCTGACTGTCTGTGTGTGTGTGTGTGTCTGTCTATCTGTCTGTCTCTCTCTTTCTCTTAATACATGTGTATGTGTCTGGGTATCTCCATGTGTCAGTGTGTGTCTCTCTGTCTCTGTCTCTCTGTCTCTCTCTTTTACTCTGTGTGTGTCTGTCTGTCTATCTGTCTGTGTGTGCCTCTCTGTCTTTCTGTGTAGTTTCTGTGTGTCTGTGCACATTCACATGTGCCTACAGAGGTCAGCCTCGCCTGTCGTGCCTTAGTTTCTCTTCAACTTTTACTTTACTTAAAGTCAGGATCTCTCGCTGACCTCAGGCTCACCAGCTATGTTAGACTTGCTGGCCGATGACTTCTAGGGATGCTTCTGTCTCTGCCTCCCCAGTGCTTGGATCACAGGTACCTGCTGCTAACCTCACTTTCCTTTACTTGAGTGTTGGGGATCAACCTCAAGGCCTCCTGCTTGCATGGGAGGCATTCGCCGACAGGCTGTCTCCACAGCTCAGCGAATATCTTCTTTCTGTCCAGTTCTTTAGTTAGAGCTTCTGGTGGGTGGGTCTTCATTGTTACCTAATTTTTGTTTCTGGGGACCAGCAGTTTCTGGGCATGAAGTGGACACCAGAAAGTACAAACAGCATCTTCAGTCATCCCATCATGCATTGCTTTTGTATTACAAGAAAGAAATATGTTCCCTCAGTAGAACCAAGAGGAGAGGTCTGATGATGGGGTGTGGGGTGAAAAGGACAGCAGTGAGTGTCAGTGTGTGTGTGTGTGTGTGTGTGTGTCTGTGTGTGTGTGTGTGTGTCTTTTACTCTGTGTGTGTGTCTGTGTGTGTCTGTCTGTCTTTCTCTGTGTGTCTGTGTGCATGCACATGTGCTTAGGTCTTGAAAGTGTTGGGTAAGCTGCAGAGGGGGTGGTTGGGGGGAGACAGAGGGTGTGCTTAAACAGGACCTCCTCTAGGGTATCAGTGGCCACAGGGTACCAGATACAAGGAAGGCTGGAGAGCCGAGAGCTGGAGAGCTGATCCATGGTCATTGGGAATATGTGTTTCAGATATAGTCTACTGTCCCCTGAAGGAGGAAGGGAGACAGGGAGGGGGAGGGGAAAGCCCAAAGCCATGTCTGGATTCTGCTAAGAAGCCAGACCCCACTGGACAGAGGACTGGAGGGTCAGTCCATCAAACCTTAGTAAAAATCCCTACAAGCCACACTTCCAGATCACTGTGATCATGACATCCAGAACCCGGCAAGGGACAACAATCTCCATGGTAGCAGGTGACATTCAGCTGCTCAGATGTGGAGTTGGGGAAATAGAGTCCATTTGTGGTGTGTCTGGAACCCATGGCAGTGGAGAAGAGCTCACTCGGGGTTTGTGCTTGGACTGAACGTTTGGTCCTTTTACAGACACACAGAGAGGATTGCTACACATCAGTTGATAGAGGAGTAAGCAGGATGTCCCGGAGAGGACCCCAAGCACAAGGCAAAGCAGGAGCAGGCCAGAATTCACAGGCGACCTCAGTGACCTCAGGTGAACCACTGCTACCCCCAAGCCTGCAAAGAAAGAGAGGGACAGAGGAGCCATAAGATGTCTTTCAGCTGCTTCAGGGCTCTATAGGCCCACGATATGCAAGGTATTTTATCTTTGAAACAATGATTTTTTTAAAGTGCCATTTGACTCTTAATCTTGTTTCTTGGAAGTGTTCATTTAGAATGTCTGTGGAAGACACAAAAGTCTTCTTTCTGTTTAGAAATAGCAAGAAAATGGAAAGAGCCCCAGGAGTCAGTAGCAAGGAATGCTGGGAAAGAGTCCCAGGAGTCAGTAGCAAGGAATGCTGGGAAAGAACCCCAGGAGTCAGTAGCAAGGAATGCTGGGAAATCCTGGCATGCCATGGTGAGGTTAGACTGTTATGTGGATCCTAAGATTATTTACAGTTTTGAGAAGTGTTCCAGGCAGCATTGTTTGGGAAGCCACACAGCCCAGTCCCTGGGAGGAGCATCACCAGGGCCCGTGTCTCCCAACTGTCCTCTGGTCACTGCTGGGAGCAAATTCTACCCTGTCTCCTCACCCAAAGTGGGGAGTGGGTCTCACAGAACTACTGAAATAGGACAGAGCAGCAGCCATTGGGAATGAATTAGACACAATGACTGTTAGTTAATAAAATATAATCGTTGCTTCCAAAGGCAGGTCCTGCAGATGATTGCCTGGCTACATCCGCAGGAAGGAAACAGAGGTGGATTCGTGCAGTCTGCCTTGGAATGATGTTAGAAGGCTCACACGCCTTTATTTTATTTTCTTCAAATCATGATGGATTTCCCCAAAATTTATGTGATAGGCATGCAATAAATATGACTAGAAAAAAAATAGAACTTATGATCTTTCTTTGAAAATTCTTCTCCCAGGCATTAGGGGGAATATGTGATTCTTAGACTTGGGGAGACCTGGGCATCAACCTGCTTTTCCACTTACAACCTCTGCAACTCCCTGAGCCTCAACTTCCTCAGTGCAGTGCTGGGCACCTCCATCACAGAGTGAGCCAGCATCCAAGCATACAGCAGGCACTCATTAATGAGCTCCCTCACGAGGAGCATCCTAACTCCAAGCACAGACCTCTTCTGGAAAGACAGCTTGGTCTCTGTTCAGGCTCTGTCTCTTGAACGTGGCTGCCCATCTTCAGAGTGATTGCAGGGTCCCAGCCTCAGACAGACACTCCCAGGTCCTTAAAGAGACATAAAATAGAAAGAAGGGAGAGAGAAAAATTAACGGAAGACAGGAGTCCCTCGGGCACTCCAGATCTTTCCATTGAAGCAAATGTATGTCTGATTGAGTTATCACAGCAAACCCAAGCCAGCTCTCCCGTTCTTGCTGGTGCCGGAAGTTTCCAGGGCACACTCCCAAAGACAAAACCGTTCATTTTTCTCCCCAGCATGCCAGGTGTGTTTTTAAGAAAACAAGTGCTTGGAAGATAATTTTGCAAAAAAATATAAAAATCCATATAACACCCAGTTACCTTTTCTTAAAGGAAGATGAACGATCCTAGGGAGGGATAAATTGCATTTGCTATGAAATTCTGAATTTCAAGAAGTATATTATGTCCTCCAGTGTTCTCAGTGAAAAGAAAATTATTCCTTTCTTGGGGAAACACTCATGGCATTTTAACGTTTATGACATTTCTGATTTGGAAAGATGAGTTCTTCCACAGGAATGATTCAAACTTCCATTTTTGTAGCGGGCATGTCCTTATAAATTACACCACCAAGAAGGGAGAGAGGCTTTCTTTCTGTAAGGGGGGAAGCTCGCTCTGCTGACAAACTTTCTCCTGATTCGGGTTGGTGGCCACTGAGGGTAAAAGGGGAGATTTACTCCACTAGGAAAAGTCCTATCAGTTTTATTCCCTATGGATGAAAATCGCTTCCCTTCATCAATAATGAACAAAGAAACACTTCACCAAGTGCAGTTAAATGAGCCTGTGCGGCTTATTAGGGTGGGATTCTGTCCCCATCTCTGCCATGACAAACCCCAGGGTTCAGGGACACCCAAGTCTGTGCTCTCGGCACCTGGAGTCAAAGATGCCCGCGCTGCCCTTCTTGAGCATGAAAGCCTGCCAGCCGAGAGAAACTCGAGTGATGATGTTTATTTAGAATTAGAATCGATTTTCATTTTCCATAACACCTTTCGTTTTCCAGGCTCCCGGAGCACTCTACAACGCAGTGATCTCAGCCGCAGCATCGCTTAAGACAAGTGCAACCGTCATTACGCTCCCCGTAATAGCTCGCAGGCTTGGAAATTAGAAATCAAGGGAGAGAGGTGGAGAGACAGATAAAGAGGCAGCAAGGGACAGGAGAGGAGCTGAGGGAGAAGTCAGGAAAGCTGGGTAGGAGATCTGAAGACGCCCGTGAGCAGGAGGAGAGACAAAGACGCGGGGGCTCACGGGTCAGGCTTTGACTCTTCCTTTGTTTGGGAATGTGTCCCAGAGAGCTATCATTTCTGTCTCTGAGGACAGATAGTGCCATCCAAGCATCACACTCCAAGAACAGGGCAGGAAGGCCTTTGCACAGACACCCCCCACCCACCCAAGCATCGTGTCCCAGGAGAACGTGATCCGGCATCAGGTAGGCCAGGACTCACCTTCCAGACCAAAGCCAAGCTAGATGGCCCTGTGACTTTCTTGACATCTCTGGGCTCACAGGACTTGTGAGATCTACACCCCAAAGAGGGTGAGGCAGGATCAGATGCTCACAGAAGACTTAACTTCCACCCAGTCACGAATACAACATAAGCAGTCCCTGGGTCACCTAGCCACTTAATAACCCCTGCCTAACGCCTCAGGGGTGGTAAAGTCCCTGATCTCATTTGACAAAATGGTGCCAACGCAGCCAGAACAAAAATGGAGCCAAGGCCCAGGATCTCTTCTCAACCTCGTGACCCTCACAAGAGCCTGAAGGAGGCAGGCCCAGCCCTTCGTAAGAGAGTCAGACCTGTTCTGACTGGGGTCTGGGGGCCTCCATGTCTCAAGTCCACCAGGCCAAGCTGCCTCCCGGGGGGATCAGCTGCCTTACCCCACTTTATGATGCCCCACAGAGTATCCAGAGATCCCCCAGAAATCAAAAGGCACCACTTCTTCTTGGCCACCAAAGGAGGCTTTCTGCAAGTGTGTGTGTGTGTGTGTGTGTGTGTGTGTGTGTGTATGTGTGTGTGATTTTGCAATAGATGCTTGTGATACATATTGCACTGAGCAGCCAGTGTGCTTGCATGCTACACACACACAGAGACAGAGAGGAGAGAGAGAGAGAGAGAGAGAGAGAGAGAGAGAGAGAGAGAGAGACCCAAGGCTCCCTATCTCTGGCACTGTTGCTGGGGTCAGAGCCCTGAAGGTACAAATTAGGCACTAAGCATTCTATTCAGATCCTGGGATTGTCTGGGGAACAACTGCACCTATCTTGATCAAAGTATGCATCAGGAATGAATGAAGAAAGGCACCCAGATGCGAGAAAACCAGGAGGGACTTTGGACAGTCCAGAAGAAACGAGGGTGAAGCAAAGGGCTTGGTGTTCTGGAGATAAAAGAGACAGGTCTTGGGAGCTGGGAAGACAGTTCGGTTAGCAACAGGACCCGAATGTATTCTAAGAACCTACGTGAAACACCAGGCACCCTGGGGAGGCAGAGACAAGAGAATTCTTGGGGCTCTCTGGCCAACTAGTGTGACTGAATCTGGGAGCTCCAGCTTCCGGTAAGAGACCCTGTCTCAAATGGCTCCTAAGGAATAACACTTGAGGTTGACCTTTGAACTCCACACTCCCTTCTAAGCAAACACACACACACACACACACACACACACACACACATTTATGCACATATAAAAACAAGCAAATGGCCAGGCCTTGTAGCCTGCTTAAATGCAGAAACTGGAGGATGCAAGCAAAAGATTGCATCCTTCCTCCTTGCAAAGTCTCCTTCTCAGCTCCAGACAAACACCAACCTCAGCAACCACATAGTCGTTTCCAAGGTGAACTGGACCCGGGCTCTCTTTTGCCAGAGTCAGTCCTGGGTTTTCTCTCTTCAGGACGGGAAGCGGTGCATTGCGTGATGTATTACTTCTTTTAATCAAATACAATTTTTTTTTTCTAATTGTCACTGCTCCGGCAGCCTCACGGGGGCTGGTCTGACTTGTGTACATCCGTGACAGGGGAAGCGGCGGCGGCAGCTGCTTTGTGCCGCCCGCCCGTGTACGGTACCTCTCCAGTCTTGTCAGTCACAGCTCCCCTAATTACAGAACATCTGCTTGCTGTGGCCATTAACACTCCTCTACCAGCTTGTCTGGTTTATACCAGTGACTCCTGACCTTCCCCAAGGAAGTCGCTTTCTGTCAAAATTTTCCCCCAAAGAAGCCAATTCGCCACGCAAAATTTGCACTTTTTTTTTTTTGAAAAAAAAAAAAAAAAAAAGCTACCTTACTAAAGGCTTCTAGGAGGGAATGGGTTTGACGAGGCGTCAGTGGGCAGAGGTAGGGGAAGCCTCTTTCCCTGCATTATTTGGTTCATATTTGCAGCTCTTGAAAATTAAAAAAAAAAAAAAAAAAGGGAGTCATTTGAAGGGCCAAGACTGTAAACTTGGACGCTCCGCAGCCCGGGCTACTGTGTTCCTAGTCCTCCGGCTAGGGGGCGGTGTAGACGCCCCTTCGCTCTTTTTTTCCCACCTGCTCCATACACGGACTGGCGTGGGAGACTCCACTGCCTTCAGAGCTATCATTTGACTCATATCCCACTGGGGTGCCCTTTGCTCCCTGGCCCCAAAACTCGAGAACAGACGCTCCCAGTCCCCGGGCAAGATCCAGAAGCATCCCAGCCCTCCGAGACCGTCAGGAGGTATTTAAAATGCCCTGGAACCTCAGCCTTCCCAAGGCAAGACTCAAACCGGGCACGGGGATGTGAGGAAATCCAAGCGAGCTGCTTTTCCTTAGAAGTAACTGCGGCAAAGGTGGTTCCCAGCTGATGGCCGGCTACAGATTCCCCCAGTGACTGTCCCACCCCTCCTGGGAGTCCCTCGGGTGTCCTGTGGGGGCCCCCGTGACAGACAATAGTGATGGGGGAAAGACAAACAGGACTTTCCACTTTAGAATCTTCCCTTCCAAAAAGATCTGAGTGGCTTTTTTTAAAATTGCTTTCAACGTGTTTTGATAAGGCAGGTGTTCTCTTGCAATAAGTGTTTGTTAAATAAAAAATAAAAAAAGAGTTCCCCATCAAAAAGTGGCCAGGGAGAGCGAGCAGTCTTTTACAAAGCCACTGGACTTTGCTTCACAAGCGGAGAAAAAGCGTCGTGAAAAGCCTGAGCTGAGAAGGCAGTTTAAGCTGGACGCTTGCTTCCGGGTCAGGGTAGAGGAAAACAGGGCATGTAAGAACCGGTTTTGAGTTCGTCCGTCTCCCTCCCCCCCCCCCAAAAAAAAAGAAAAGAATGCAAAGTGACCGCGACTCATGCTCAAGTGAATCCCAAGGCAGAAAAAAGTCTGTAAGGAAGAATAATCCAGAAGGTTGCTGGTTTGTCTTGCAACCTCTTAAAAAAAGCATCCTCCGCACTTGGCTGACTGATTTCCTGGGGCACCCCTGCCGCCACCGCCGCCAGTAGTTAACACTGCTTCTCTGGAGACGGAGCAGGGATGGGAGGCATTGAAGGGAGAAGGGGGAAGGGATAAATGGGTTTAAAAAAAAAAAATACGCACACAAAAACACCGCCGAAGAGTACCTGTAAATACCTTGTTTTAAAAGTGTGCATTTCCAATATAAGGCACCATCTTAATTGCGGACCTCTTCAAAGCACCTATTGGAGAAACGGTTTAACAAGGGGGGGAAGCGATGATCTTGTAATCTCAACAATAAAAGCGCTTCCATCCTTTGTATATGCTGACTTACAAAAAAAAAAAAAAAAAGTGCTTCCAGACAACAAAAGATGGAGCCGTAATTACATAAATCTCTCCATTCTTGATGAAGACACAGGGCAACACGAGCAAATCAATAGTGTCTCCGAGGTAATTCTTGTTTTTCTTATGAGCCCAATGCAAACTTGTTAAAATTGAATTCCACTTCTTGTGTATATATAAAAAAAATTAGGATTTGCACAAATCCAGCAGAAAAGAACATGTGTTCTGTAAATGTTTAATTTTTTCCTGTGCTACTGTGGAGGTTTGCAATGGGTTGCGATACCACTATCGGATTGCCACCGCTGCCGCCACCACCACCCGGGGAAAAGAAGACACTGTCGGTCCCTCCCTAAAGCTGATCCATGGAGCTTCTCTGAAGGCCCGATATCACCTCCCTGCTTCTTAATCCCACTATTAAATAAACTAAATGTACCCTAAAGTCAAATATCTCAGACTCACTGCCAATAAATTGGTCGTAATAATTTCTCCCCCACAATCCACATTTATAATATTTCTCATTCAAGTAATTTTGTTGTTTTTTTTTTCCCAAAGAAAAGGTGAAACGTATTGCATTTAAAAATAATTAATAGATGGGCCCTGCATACCTCTGAATTAAATTAAAGGAAAAATATTTCTTTTTTGTGTGTGTATGTGTGCAGATGATTGCATTCATACGCTGTTTGGTGTGAAAAGTAGATTCCAAAAAGCTTTTAACTAATTTGTTCAATTTGTTTCAAAGCCAACATGAATAGGCTTGGTGCAAATTCAGATTCATTAAAACTTAATTAATATGCATCATTATGCAAATGAGGTTGCAGTTAATGAGTTCTTAAAAGAAGCTTTCTTTAATTAGTTCAGTTTTAATGGCACCATCATTTATCTGACTTGTTTTTAAAGCCACATGACATACAAAAAGTGACCAGCCTCTACAATGCACCATCCTAATTGTGTTTCTTCCTAATTGTTTAATGCTGAAACTTCGAAAAAGTTAAAATGTTTTGATATCCAGGGCCTATTAAATGGCTTTCACAAACTTTCCCATTCTGACCAAGATTTTTTTTTCCTACCGTGGCTTCTCATTGTTTTTAATTTTTTGACTTTGCCACCCCTGCCTCATTTTAATCCACAGAAGGGTGATGTCGGAGGCAGGCTGTTTCCCCGGGAAGGAGTTCGTCCACACAGCCGCACGCGAGTGGCTGCCGAGACCATCCCTCGGCCAGCACACTTCATTGTTACGTGCACACGTTAGCGGGGTGTAATTATACTTACGTAGTTGAAAAATTAAAACGAGCCTTCCTTGAGGCCATCTGCTAACTTAAGGAGCTCGGTAACACGTCTTAGCACGAGATTTTTGAATGTACTAATTCGCAAGACGCACAGGCATCGTCGCAGTCGCCAGTGACTGACGAGTTGGTGGAGCCAGCCTGGGAGATAAGACCACTTAATAATTATTGGGAAATATGGAAATCAGGAAAAGAAAAAGAAAACAGGCTCGGCTCAGGGTGGGGAAGGGAGGTCGCTAATCCAGAAATGGCTGCTCTGGAGCTTTGGGAGCACAATGAGTGTTTGAAGCATTTTCAGATTTACGAAACCTTGTACTTTACAACTACAGCTGTATTTTGATATGTGAAGTGGAGGTAATTCTTACAAGGTGGGTTGTATTTTACACAGAGTCCTAGGGAGAGACACAGCCCCTTGTTCCTTGTTTTTATGCCACTGTTGGAAGTTTCAGAACTGACCCCCAAGTCCTTGCTGTCTGGGAGCTCAAAAAGAAAGACGCGTGGCTTGAGGTGCTTTAAGTGGCTTTTGTTGTCGCCGTAGCTGTTTTGCCTGGGTAGCCGCCCAAGTTTGCCACACATCACGGTAACCCTAACCAACAAGCAAGAGACCACCCAAGCCTAGGAGCCCTCAGTTTGCAGGCTAAAAGCTGTATACATATGTCACATATTGTACATAGCGGGGGCGGGGTGGGGGGATGAAAAGAAAAATATCCCAGCCTCTCGTCACGCCTTACCTTCTTCTTAGAATCATCAAGAGTATCCTGATTAAATAATTGGGAGTCAACGAATCCCCAAGTGGACAGCATCGACAGCCCGTTCATGGGGAGAGGGATCGTTGTAATGAGGGTGTGTCCTGGCTCGGAAGATGGCCTCCTTTCTAAGAAGTCTGCTGGTTTCAACAATGTAATTGGCATCATTGCGCCATATGGTGATGGGGACCACATTAATAGAATTACAGGAGCATCTATGGGGGGAGGTTCTGCTCTCAAACAGCACCGTGCAAAGAGTGCTGTGGGAGACGTGTCATCCTCCACGGATGTCTGTGAGTGACAGGGCCAGGACAGACCTTGTGATTCCTCGCCGCCACCGAGGTGAGAAAGTCATGCAGAAGGCGTTCCTTACCTTAATAAAAACAGAGAGTGCGGGAAACGGACCAACCTACAAGCAGATTAGTTCATTAAAGACATTTTTGTTTATGAGATCGAACAACACCATTCGTAAGGGTCTCACTTATATCCGAAGAGCCTGGAGCAGAGCGGTGGTGTCCGACGGGTGCACTCTGAGTGTATCCAGGAGAATTCGCTACAGCTGGGTCAGGAAGAAGCGATCAACCCTTTCTCTAATTATACTACAGCCGAACTGCAGGCATAGAAATCATCATATGGAAAAGGTGTAAAGATGTTTGCAACCCCGAATTCCACCGTGACAACATAAAGTAAAATATGTCTGTCCCTGCACCTGACATAAGGCCCCTTTCCTGCTCTGGTTGTCCCGATGCTGTCATTGATAGAAAAACGTTTTGTGAACTAGTCACTTGGTAATTTTCATAACATCCCTTCAAAATGGACAATAATCTCCTTTGTTGATGGTTTCATTAAATGAGGAGGGGGGAAGGAAGGAGGGAGGAAGGGGGGATTGGGTCACTGGGACAGAAGGCCTACAGGCCACACTGGACTCGGGACCTCACGTTGGGCTCTACTCGAAGAAGCTCCTGCAGATTTATTCCCAGCTATACGGGGTGTGTGTGTGGGGGGACCCAGGGGCCCCAGTTCCATCCGGAGAGGCTGGGAGGCAGCTCAGCTACCAGTCTCTGCTCCCAGCTAGGAGCGCTAATAGAAAGGGTAAATTATCTGGATCTGCAGCGCCAAGACGCACTGCTAGAGTTTAGGGCTTTTAGGGATAAATATTCAAAATGATAATGTAGTGGCCATCAATCATAATTATTTTAAAATTCAATAAACATTTAGTGAGCACTTTCTTTGTGTGGGGGCACGGTGCCAGGTGCTGAAAAAGCTTGCTTTTATTGAATGCTCCAAGCACTGCTGTTCCAGGGAGAGGCGTGCCTGTGTGCTCGAGTTGGGAGGTTGGTGGAGCAGGGGAAGGTGGCTGGTACCAGCGCAGGATGCAGTGCCCATCCGGACTGCAATCACTAGGCCCTTCCGGCCGCGACCTGGCCGGAGAAATCTTTAAATTGCTTAGGCGTAGAGAGCACACCAGCAAACGGCATTTATGAGGTATGATATCAATTTGGCACGGAGAAATTTGTCTGAATCCGAGCCTGAGTCAGGCACGGTTCTGTTCAAAAACTGGAGTCGCCTTTGCCTGGGAAGATGACAGTGGTCACCAAGCAGCATTGCCTGAGCCCCACAGGCCCGGGGACTTCCTCAGTAGGGCTGAGCAGTGGATTCCTGTGTCCTGTCTCACTCAGCTGAGACTCAGTCTTCCACAGCATCAAAGACTAAATCATCACTGTCCTCTTCAAAGGTCACAAAACCAAGTCCCAGGATGACTGAGCATGTCACCCTGGCTGAGCATTGGTGATAGAATGACCGAGCATGTCACCCGGGGTGAGTATCGGTGACACCGAAGGACAGTTTTCCTTGGAGCATGGGGATTTTCATAGCCTCTTCCGGTGCCCTGGTGGAAACACTGTTACTATGTCACTATTTTTATAATTGGGTCAAATTGGTTTCTTTGTTTGCAACAACAACATCAAAAGGTTCGGTTCATAAGAAAGTAATTCATTTTCTCTATTCCAAAGGTACAACCAGAAAGTTCTGATGTCCTAAGCTATCATGGCTGCCACCCTAGGCCTTACATGTCCCAGGGCTGAGAGCATATGCAGCTACCTAAGTTGACTGACTCATCAGAGATCTCAAGCCCGGAGACTTGGTGGGATGGCTTTTGGAGCAGCCTCAGTAAGCATCCACAGAAAACTGAGCTTGTGTTATGCATGCAGGGACCCACCGACATCCCCTCCCCCGGGGGTGGGGGCAGAGGGCTAAGTCTGGGATATACAGTAGGTTTGAGGGGGTAGCCTGAGCTGTGAAGCAAGAGTTTCTCTCTCTCTCTCTCTCTCTCTCTCTCTCTCTCTCTCTCTCTCTCTCTTTCTCTCTTGGTTTTTCAAGACAGGGTTTCTCTGTGTAGTCCTGGCTGTCCTGAAACTCACTCTGTAGACCAGGCTGGCCTTGAACTCAGAAATCCGCCTGCCTCTGCCTCCCAAGTGCTGGGATTACAGGCGTGTGCCACCACGCCCGACTAAGAGTTTCTCTCAAAAATAAAAAAATAAAACAGAAGAAAAGAAAGAATGAAGGAGAAGGGAGAGATGGAGGGAAGAAGGGAGGAAGGAAAGAAAGGAGGGAGGAAAGGAGGGAGGGAGGAAAGGAGGGAGGGAGGAAAGGAAGGGGAGAGGGAAGGAGGGAGGGAGGGAGGGAGGGAGGGAGGGAGGGAGGGAGGGAGGGAGGGAGGGAAGCCGAAACAAGGAGAAAACAAAATCCTGATTTTGGACCTTGTGGAGTTTGCACCCCACAGAGAAACTGGAAGACACCAGAATCTTAGGCACACAGTCCCTCAGAGCAAATTGGACTGCATTGGCCTGCAAGCCACTCCCCCCCCCCGCCACTCCCCACCCCTGTGCCCCTGCAAGCTGTATCCTTCCCTGAAGACTCAGGTAGCCAGCCGCCATAGAAAAGCCACAGAGGTGGCTCTTCAACTATTTGTATTTTTTGCTATAGTTTACTTAGCGTGTTTATGCGCCACAGTAAGCCCGTAGTGGTCAGGGGATAACCTGTGGAAGTCTGCTGACCTTTCCCCACGTGAGTGCCAGGGACTAAACTCAGGTCGTCAGGCTTGGCAACAGTCAGGCTTGGCAACAAACACATTTACAAGCTGAACGCCTTTGTCAGCTCTAAAGTGCAATGTGTGCGTGCGTGCGTGCGTGCGTGCGTGCGTGCGTGCGTGCGTGTGTGTGTGTGTGTGTGTGTATGTGTGTGATCTCGCGCGCATGCTCACTTGCATAGATACACACACACAGATATGCATCTCTATAATGCATCTATGAATCCTGATAAGAACAGATTGACACTATCCGTTCCATCTATACGTAATGTTTCCATCCCGTGTTGGCTGACTACCTGGAAGACCGGCCCCAGCTTTAGAGGCTGCTGAGTCTTCTGTCTGCTGAGACAGGGTCTCATGTTGCTTCGGCAGTTCAAGCCCACCGTGTAGCTCGGGATGGCCTGGACATCCTAACCTTCCTGCTTCCACACCCCGATGCCAGGATGAGAGGCCCGTGGCAGCCGCACACCTGGCTTTGCTGTGTGCCTCATGAAGGACAGCAAAGGGTCCTCAAAGCCTAGGGGTGGAAAGGCAGGGTATCACCTGCACGTGCCGTGTTGGGCTTCCCTAATCACCCCATCCAGTACACCGTCCTGCCTGCTTGTCCAGGTCACCCCTCCATCTTATTGCCAGACCCCACAGATCCGCATCCTCCGTGCCACCTGCATGGAGAGACCCCTCTACTGTGTGCACCAATGCTGGCTTAAGACTTCTGTCCCCTTTGTCAGGCCATTTCCCATTCTAGTCTTCAGGCCATCATTCTCTCTCTCTCTCTCTCTCTCACACACACACACACACACACACACACACACACAGACACACACATAGACATATACACACAGACACACACAGAGAGACATTTGATGGCTCCCCAGTGTTTTTCAAGCAAAGAGCAGTCTGCTCCTCTTGACTCTGTGGACGGTGTGCTTTAGCTCACAAGCCTGTGTCCTCTGTGTTCCCAGCTTGTTTTCCAGGCTGTCACTTAGAACACACAAGCACCCTTCCACTGCCATTTCAATAGCTGGCTTTCTAGTTAGCGTAAAAAAAAAATAATGGGTTTTATATTGGGAGAGAAAATTTGCAAGCCATCCAAGAAAATGAGAAAGAAAAATCAAAATGCCCTGGACAGAACTACACAGATATGATCCTCATAGTATAGTACAATGGGTTATTTTCTATATATTAATACATAGTATAAAGAGATAACAATAAACACATACAGTGTGTTAAAACAACCTCATCTGGTTTTCTTCCCCCACCGAGTAATAGAGCGCTAGCAGTTTGTCATATCCTTAAATATCCTTAAAAATCCTAAATTGAAGGAGTTATTTTGAGCGAGGCACTTAGGATCGTGCCTGGCACACAGCAGGTGCTCAATAAATGTTGGAACATTAGCTCCTATCATTATTATGAACTATTATTATCCTCCCAAAACTTAATGTTTAATGACAGTATGATATTTGATGATACAGATATTCAGCAATTAATTTGAAATGTCCCTTGCTGCTGGGCATGTAGGCAGTTCGCAATTCTGTGCACCCATAAGCAACCCTGAAATGATTATCTCCATGTATGTGTATTTAAATATGCATGCCCATTTGTGTTGGAGAGAGAGAGAGAGAGAGAGAGAGAGAGAGAGAGAGAGAGAGACTAATGTTTTTGACTATTTTCTTCTCTTCAAACTGTGTGTCTTTGCTGTGATCTGTAACGTGGAGAGTCCTGACTCAAGACTTGAATGTAAGCTTCCAGTTTCAGAGGTGACAGACAATTTCTTATTATCAGTGACAGTGTGGAGGTTGAGTATGTCCACGGAGGGCAGCATATTCATACTGCTGAGGCTGAATCTTCACCAGTGTGTGCATGTGTATGTGGGTTCCAACGAAGACACAACTGGATCAGGAATGCGTCCCGAGGCCGTGACTCTTAGTATGTAACACTTGAACAGAGTCAAAGCCATATGTTATCACCCTTCCTTGGATTCAGGCAGTTTTTATGCAAATCTATTTGTTATACCCTTGGACTTGGGGCAGTCACCTTTAAACTGTCATTGAGGCATCTACTCATCCATCATTCATCTCCCCTTTACACTTACCATCCACTCACTTACCATCCATCTACCCACTCATCTATCCATCCATCCACCTAACCATCCATCTATCCACCCATCCACCTACCCCACCCACCCATCCACCCATCCATCCACCCACCCTCCCATCCACTCACCCATCCATCCATCCATCCATCCATCCATCCATCCATCCACTCATCTACCCACCCACCCATACATATACCCACACGCCCACCCATCCATACAGCCACCCATCCATCCACTCACCCATCCATCTATCCACCCACTATTCATCCATCCATCTGCCTATCTACCCATCCACCCACCCTCCCATTCACCCACCCATCCATCCATCCATCCATCCATCCATCCATCCATTCATCTACCCACCCACCCATTCATCCACCCATCCATTCATCCATTCATCCACCCACCCATCCATCTATTCAACCATCTATCTATCCAGCCATCTACCCACTATCTATCCATCCATCCATCCATCCATCCATTCATCCACCCACCCACCCATCCATCCATCCACCCATCCACCCATCTATCCATCCACCCATCCATTCACCCATACACCCATCTATCCATCCATCCACCCACCAATCCATCCACCCATCCATCTATTCAACCATCTATCTATCCATCCAGCCATCAACCCACTATCTATCCATCCATCCACCCACCCACCCATCCATCCACCCATCCACCCATCTATCCATCCATCCATCCATCCACCCATCCACCCATCTATCCACCCACACATCCATCCATCCACCCATCCATCCACTCACTATCCATCCATCCACCCATCCACCACCCATCCATCTATCCACCCATTTTTTACTCATCTCATTGCTCATTCATTCCTTCATTGGTTTATAAAATGTACATTAAATTCCCACTGCAGCCAAAATTAGTTTAGACACCAGAGAAAATACATAAGTGAAATTAACATTCAAGCAAAAATGAATTCCAACAGAAAAAGTTTCTGAAGTCTCCTGATATACATTGCAGCTCCCATTTTATACTACTTGATCCAAGAAATTAAGACTAACATGATTTTAAACACCATAGCTAAAGCAAATGGGGAAATATTGGCACAGTGAATTCCTTGAGAAAATGACCTACAACTGGGATGCTATTTCCAAGCCCTACGCTCTTCTCTTCTAATCCACATAGCATCCTTGGGTAACCTTTCAGAGCCCTTTATGCAAAAGGGTCAATATGATCCAAAATGTTGTAGTTTACATTACTGTTTACAAATTAAATGTATGTTGAAATCCCACCAAGTCATGAATCTTCTTCTAATTTTTAAAGATTTTCTATTATGTTTAAATTATGTCTATGGAGCAGTTGCACAGATGCCTGCGGATGTCAGAGAAGGATGTCAGATCCCCTGGGACTGAGGGGGACTGAAACCTTCCCAACATGAGCACTGGGAACTGAACTCTGGACTCACTCTTAACCCCTTAACCATCTCTCACTGCAGCTTATGGATCTTGATCGTGAGAGGCAACAATGTTTTAGATAAAGTATCGTAAACAAAAGTATCTTTAAGGTTGAATCTCTCTGCCCTTATGTTCATTTTAACATAACCATGTATTAAACTATTTTTTTCCTAATTTGAAAAGAGAAGAAAAGGTTTAAGCATCCCCGATACTCCCTCTCAGTGCAAAATGAGAGGAAAATGCTATATCGCCCTCTTTTAATTGATATCTTGTCCTTCACTTAAATTACATGTCGGCATGAACTGTCAATTGTCAGGAAGATATTGATAGTTTATTCCCATTACTTTTTCACCCATGTAAGGTATAAAACATTGAAACGGTGATTATATATGAATCACATCTTATACATCAGAGGTAAAGTGTAATTAGAAAAATAAGTCTTACCACTTGTGACACAGTCTTACAAAACAGATCCCTCCTCATGCTGGGAGCTGCGTTTAGCTCAAATAATTCAACTGGATGATCTGCAGCGCTGGGTGATTGCAGAAGCCGCCAAGAATTTGACTTCCATGACATTTGTCTCCTCTACTTCCCGAAAGGTAAATGCAGTCTCTGCTTCGCCACATCCCTGCTCCCATTACACATCCACCATGACAGGGAACGGAAGGCTTAGCCACAGGTTTGAATGAAATCCCCTGGGGCTGTTGGAGAGCTTTGGGTGAAGGGAAGACAGGGAGTCTTGAGTTGGGATGTCATCTCTGTCCCTGCGGTCACGCACAAGGAGAAGGAAGACTACACAGCCGAGAACCTTCCTCGGTGACACAGCTCATTCCTGCTCACTTCTTCCACCCACTGGGCATCTGGAAGTCTTCTGGAAAATAGAAACGGTCCCAGCGACCTCAGAATCACACAGGAAAGGTGTGATGAGCTTGGTTGTGGCCACTGCCTCCGTGTTCACATGGAGTCCTCTCTGTTGATGCGAACCCACAACCCAACTCAAAGGGAATGAGAAATTGTTTATTATGGAGCCAAATAGGGGTGGCCACGGCCCAGGGACACAGATTCAAGTTGCTTCAAATACCACATTCCAACCAGTCAGCGATTTCATGGAGTTTTATAGTAACAGAACAAAAGAAGAGCAAGGAACTTTCAGTTACACTGGAGGAAATGCCAGATAGGCAGTCTGTAGAAAAACAGGGAGATCTCTGCTGTAGGCCTCAGAAATTACTCCCTGGCATTGACCTTGGTAGGGGGGGAGTAGAAACGGACTGGTCCTGGTGGTGGGAAACAGTGTGAAAGAGTTCATGGCACTCCACTGTTCTTCCACTCCCAGAACCCTCTGTTTCCTGTTACTCTTGATTGACAAGGTGTAGCCCAGGCCATCTAGAAGTGTGAATCCCTCTGAACCTTCCCAGCTCAGTATCAAGACTCTATACGAGACACAGTGGATCGACTCTTAAGAGTTAGCAACCACCACTGCTGCAGTTAGATGTAAGTTTTCTCCCATGGGCTCGTGTGTTTGAATGTGTGGTGCTGTTCTGAAGACTGCGGAACCACTGGAAGACGGTATCTGTATAAGAAAGAGGGTCTGTGATGAAGGAGGCAGACTTGGAGGTTTATATCCCAGCCACACTTGCTGACCACCCATACGTGAACAAGTCATGCTCCTGCCACCACAGATGAGAGTGGCTTCACATCACTCGGCCTTCCCCATGGAGATGGGCTCAGCCTCAGACTGAGCCCAAACAAAGGCTTCCTCCCTCGGGTTGCTTCTTTGGGGGTAGTTGGTCACAACCCTGAGAAAAGCAGTTCACACAGTTACCTTCTGTCCTGCACCTCCACCCACCCCATAGCAAGATAGGAGTTTGAATCTAGGACTCCATTTAGGGAGACACTGGGTCACCTCCTGCCTTGGCCTCTGGACTTCCAACACGCCATCATACAAGTATCATGGTGACAGCTACTCTCCCAGAGAGAGGGTGGCTGTAAATCTCAGTGGGCGTGCCAAGCCTCCAAACACCCCACACTCTGCACAGCAACTGGCACTGAAAAGTTTGTTTACTGTGAGTATTTTTACTTTTTGTGTCTGAAGGCCCCTACCCAACACAATGACTCGCATAATGAAGGTAAGCAACAGACGGTTGTTGAATTTACTTGGCTAAAGATTGGGTTGAATTATAAAACCTTCAGGGAAGGGAATGCGTACTTTTTTCCCTCCACCATTCAGATTTTACACTTCTCCTCAAGGCTTGCCTCATGCCTCAAGGCCAGAGAGGTGGCTCAGTGGTCAGGCTCTGGCTGTGAAGTCTGAGGACCTGAGCTCAACGAAGGAGAGAACTGACTCCCACAACTTGTCTTCTGACCTCTGTAATGTGTGTGTGTGTGTGTGTGAGAGAGAGAGAGACAGAGAGACAGAGACAGAGACAGAGGAGAGAGACACACAGAGAGAAAAAGTAAAAGAGAAAAAGAAAAAAAGAAAGATCAGTAATTACTGCATCTCCTAAGAGGTACTGAGGTATGGTTGATTTTCTGGCCTAATTCCTCTGTGGTTTTTAATCTTATGGGGCAGGCTGACATACAGATAATAGATGGTCTCATTCCATGTACTGAGAATGGTTTGTATAGGGCAAGAAGGCACAGAGGGGGTCAGGGGTCAAACCTTCTTTGACTGTTCCCCTGAGTTTTAACTTCCCGTGACCTCAAGACCACATCTCACCTTCTGTCCCACAGTCCCACTGACCTTATTATTTTCTACCCAGCACAGAAGCAAGTAACCACTCAGGGCCTCTACCTCTACTGTTCCTTCTGCCCAGCAGGCTCCAAACCTTTGTGCTTTGTTCCCTGTGTTAACTTTGTGCCAACTTGACTGGGTTACAGGTTACTCAGATGCTTGACCGAGCACTGTCCTGGGGGCATCAGAGTAAGAGTATCACTGGAATCCCAAGTAGATCTCACAGTGGGGGAAACCTAAACACATAGAGCAAGGAAGCTTGCCTAAGGTCAATGGCTCTCATCATGCTGACAGTCTGAACAGAGAAGAGGTAGAGAAGATGGAAGTCCCCTTCCCTGGCCTAACTGTTCCTCCAGCCTCCCAACACCTGCGGTACCACTGGGTTCCCTTGGGTCTTGTGCCCGTTCAGCTAGAACTCACAGCAATAGGTTCACCTATTATCTATCACCTATCTACCTACCTGCCTGCCTGCCTGTCTGTCTATCACTATCCATCTGTCTATGTGTCTGATGGTCTTCAACTTCCAATAGTCCAACTTGAAAGTTTTCACTGCATTCTATTGCACTCATTGAAAGGCACGCCTGCCCCAGCACAGAGTGGATGTCAGAGAAGAGCTTTCTGTGGTTAGCTCTTCCTCTGCACCATGTAGGTCCCAGAGTCAGAGTCGAGTCAACGGGATTCGCAGCAAGTGTCTTTATCCTTTGCGCCATCCCAGTAACCACGCCCTGCTTTGCAATGGCATGGAACTGGTTTGCAGTGGAGTATAAGTTGCCCCTTTGGATTTTGGTCTTGCTTGGGCTACTGGCATTGGGACTGTTCCTCCTTCTGGGCACTGATCACTGATAGCTCCCACTTGTGACCATGAGACAAAATGGCGGACATCCCAGAGTGGCATGTGACAAAGCCCAGACACCCAGTTGGTGGAAGTAGAGAAAGCACATTCTTGCTTAAGTTGTTTTAAACTCAAGAGGGTTAACCAGACCTAAACTCACGCTCAGGGTTATGTGTCCAGCTAGTCTCACAGATGTAGTCCTATGGCTCCACACCTGAGCTGTTTTTCCCTCTGGAGAGCCCTAGACTACACCTCCTCCCTTCCTTTGGAGCTCAGTGAGAGCCCACTGCTAAGTCCAGGAGATATGACAGTTCCTTCCAGGCTCTGTCCCCTACTTAAAAGATGACTTTCCCAGGTGGGATTCCCCAGCCAAGCGCTTCTCAGCGGTAATGTGGGCTGGGGGCTGTGTTCTCTTCTTTAGGAGGCCATCAGAAGAGCTTGCCTAGCTGGCATCCCTACCCGGAGCTTTTCAGGGTTGCTGTGAACGGGGAGGGCAGAGAGCAGCCCAGCCCAGACACATAACCCCAACACAGCTTCTATCCTGTAGACTCAGTGCGCTCATCGGATAAACTCAGTGGACCAGAGAGTGTCTTTTACATACAATCAGCAGTTAGCACAGCTCTTTAATAAGGAGTTTGGAAGAGGCCTTTAACATTTTGATTGGATAGAATATGCTTACCCATGAAACCCTGAGTCTAAAGTGCTCCTGGTGGGTCAGGGACAAAATCCAGTTCTTCGTGGTTATTATCGACTTTTCGGGGGGCAGGGGAGGGTTGTGAAGGAAGCCTCCTTAGTCAGCTTGGGAGACCTCCCCTGATCTCACCTTACCCCCTCACTCTTCCCCACCACTAGTGGATTCTGAGTTCCCCCATCACACTGAAATGTTCAAAGGATTCTACGTGCTGTTCAGCGTGTGGGTCCTCTGGAAGAGCAGCCAGTGATCTCGACCACTGAGCCATCTCTCCAGCCCTAGAGCGATTCTTAAGATTGATTTAGAGACTACCTGAAGAGACTCTTGGCAGTTCTATTACCTCTAGAACAAAGCCAGAAGCAACATCCAGAGACTGCAGGAGAAGCCAGACCTATCCAGAACACGGGGTGACTGAATCCAGCCATGCCTGAAGCCAAATCTATCCCTCAACTTCTCAGAGAAGAGAGGCACATTTTCCTCCTCTTATTTGCAGCAGAAATTGTCCTCTGTGTGCCATGAAAGTGGGAAAGGGAATAATAGTGAAGCTAGTATGGTACAAACGGAGATGGGAGGTTAGGAAGCAGGGGCGAGTAAGGGGTGGAGTCGGGGCGGGGGAGGAGATGGGGGAGCCACAAAAGCTACAAAGTCAAAGTTGCTTTGCATAGTAATCCAAGAGATTGAGGCTGGAGGGATGGCTCTGTAATAAGCAGCACTTACTGAACTTGCGGAGGACCTGAGTTCCGTTTCCAGCCCAATATGGCTGGGGCTCCAAATGCCTGAAACCCCAAAGGACCCAGCTCCTGCAACTGAGGCCAGCCACGAGACTTGCACATTTCCACACGCAAATAAAAGTGATTCTTCTTTTAAAACAAAAAAGTACAATTAAGTAAGAAAGAAATTCTGTGTTTGTGTGAGTAACTACGTGGGGTGACGACGTCTTCCCTGTATTCATAGGTGCTCCCTTAGTGTTGCCCGCATGTATTCAGTGGCACGGAAAAATTACACTTAATAACATGGCTGTGCCCTCTGGACTAAATTGCCCAAGTTTTTATTTGATGTAATTAGGGAATAACATCATCAACCAGTTTTATCAGGTTAAAAAAAAAATCTAGTGGTCATCTTCCTTCACGGGTCTCTTAAATACCGCTTGTCCTCCTTCTGGGAGAAAAATATCCAAATGCATTCTTGTTTTTGTGCTGCCTATGAGGCAGAGCTCCTAAAGACTAATTTTCCAGATTACTTATTTTATATTTAGTGTCATTAATTCCACATGTGCGAAAAACATATAATTATACCCACCTTATTAGTACTGAATAAAATTCTGTATTTTTCAAGTGTACTAATAGGGGAGTTGGCACTAGACTCGTGTACACAAATGAGGTTTCTGAACTTTAGAGTAATTTCAATTACCTCTGTTTACCATCAAAAGTACCCCGCAAAGTGCCAGGACTCTGCTTTTGACAAATGTTCCCAATCCCTACCCCATATTACAGTAAATGGTCCAAGAGACAAATACTGCGTCGTATTACAACTCGTAATCACAATGGGATGCATGCGGGAACAATTCCCAGGAGCCCCAGCGCTCTGAGAGGGTCCGTGGGAGCAGAACTGTGGAGCCCAGCGGGGTTTAGTCTGAAGGCTCTTACAAGTCCCGCAGCAAGGTCTCCAGAAGGCCTTGGGGTGGCCTCTGTCTATGGGTTGCTGTCAACAGTCTCTGAGGGATCCTTTCAATGCCAGTTAGGCATCGTCACTACTTACCAGAGGGCAGCCCAAAAGGCTTGAGACTTCTTTCTCTGCTGAACAGGAGTGAGATCTGCCTGTCTGCCCTGGGAGATGCTTCAAGGATGTGATAGGGAACCTTTTCTCCCTGCCCTCACGAGGAGGTGATTTTAGTTTCTTTAGTTTCGGTGTGTTCCCTTCTTTGCTGAGCAAGGGGATAAAGTTCTGTCTTTAAGGCCTCCCTCTGTGCCAGAGAGTGTGCTAATTCTCATGATGGACTGGACCTCTACCCCCCCCCCCAGGGTTGGTTCAGAGGGTTGGGCTCCATGCTCTGGCCCCTGCAGGGGACAGTGAGGGCTCTACCTGCTGGGCGCTCTCCTGCACAGCCTCTCTCCCTTGTGGTACAGGTTAGTTCAAGTATCCACGTGTCTCAATCTCGCCTAATTTGGAAAGAGTTTCAACTGGCAGATGGCCTGAAGCAGGTTGGCCTGTGAGCAGAGCTGTAGGGGGTTGTCTTGACGGTTCATGTGGGGAAACTGAGCCCACTGGGAGTGGTGCCATTCCCTGAGTCTGGGTCCAAACTAGATAAAAACAGAGAAAGTTAGCTAGAGTTAGCATCAGGCAAGCAAGGATCCATGTGTCTATGTCCTCGTCCTTTCTCTCTCTCTCTCTCTCTCTCTCTCTCTCTCTCTCTCTCTCTCTCTCTCTCCCCTTAACCACGGATTCTAAGTTGCTACCTGGGCTTTCCCCTTGGTGAACTGGGAGCTGGGAGTCAAATAAACCCTTTCCTCTCATAAGCTTCCCTTTTCTGGGTGTCTGTCACAGCCATGGACCCAAAACGGTAGGCCAGTCGGTTCTCAATCAAGTGTCTCCCATTGAGTGATTTCCAGAAAGAGAAAACAAAGCCCACAGCAGGTGGCCACGGGGTAATGACTGAGCCACAGGTTCAGGGAGCCCTTGCCAGAAGCCATGATGGTTCTCAGTACAGGACCCACAGCTCTCCCACAAGGATGCCCGTGGGTGGAAGGACCAACCAGTCTCCCTCGCTCCAAGCTCCCTCACTCAGCCTGAGTCTCGGTGAGAATGAAGTCTGTCCTGTGTCCCCAGTCCTGTGGGAACAATGGGGAGAAAGAACACGCATGAAAATGGCCCGGCTGCCCTGGCAACTCTTGTGCAACTGGGTTACCGCTTCTGTGATCTTGGCAAGAGACTCACCGGTGTACCTGAAGGGTGACAGCCCAGCTGAAGACGGCAGTTCCGAGAACTGCTTTCCATGTTAAACCACCCTGGCTTACCCCTAGTCTTACGCTGTCTGCTGTGTCAGCATCTTGAGTTGCTGCCAGAGGAAGGTGCGGAACATGTTGGAAAGGCTAAATCTAACCCAGAGAGGGCAGGGATGCCACGGAAGACGTGGCATTGTAGTTGGAAGTCATTTGGCCACCTAAATGCTTTCATGCCCCTCCCCCCTTATGCCTAGTCATTGGGACGCCTCTGAGTGAGGAAGCCACTCGAGGACCCAGGCTGGGGTTCTGTGTGAGAGCGGAGAAGACGAGGAAACCCTTGATAGACAGTCCCTGCTGGAAAGAGGAGAGAGGGGTGTGTCCTCCCGGGAAAGGTCCCTTTTCTACTTATATATCACTAGGTCTCCAGAGTATTTACACATTGGTGTAGAAAGCAAGCCCTTGTGGCCTTCACTGTCCTTCAGAGACTATAGACACTGCCTTCATGCATGTCGGACACCGTGTTTTGCTCTAGAATTTCCCACGGTCGTCTGGATGGAGCCTTACCGAGAGTCAGACCTGTCCACTCCCCTGTTCTACTCCCTCCCGCCATGCTATCAGCCTCAGCCCCCTTCTGGCTGTTCCTAACACTCAGCCATCTTTTAAGGGCACACTAATGTCTTCTTGCTGATGTAAAGAATTATCCCAAGTTTAGAGGCTTAAAAAAAGTATTGCCAAGTTACAGCCTTGCAAATATGAAAGTTACAAGTCCGTCTAAGTATGGTGGGACTTCCTGTCAGCAAAATCCCATTCCTTTCCAGGTCTCCAGAGTAGACCATGTCATTCCCAAAGCTGCCTGCTTTCTTCGGCTCCAGGCAACATTGCTTCATCTGGGCTTCGTCCTTCACAGACTCTCCTGCCTCGTGCTCATGGACTCCCTATGACGACTCTGGACTCCCAAGGATCATCAAGGGTCACCTCTCTGTATGCAGGCACTTCAGGGGATCTCTCCAGATGAATGAGGTAACATGCTCACAGGCTTTGTAGAGAGCAGGTGGAGATCGTATTCTTCTGACCACAACGGTCAGGGCCAGAAAGGAGCTGGATCCCTAATAACTCCTCACAGCCTGCTCTTCCGTTCACTGTCCATCACACCCACAGATCTCGTTTTGCATAATGGCTTCCCAGCAACCCACAGAACTGGGGTTCCCAGGGCCCCTTGGACTCGTATGAAGCCATGTGCTTGCTCTGGCCAATGAGTTGTAAGCAAAAGGATACATAGCACTTCCTTGGTAAGAACACTGGGTCTTGAGTGTGAGACCTTCCAGAGCCTTCTTTCATTTCTACCTGGAGACCAGATGAACAGAACCGCTGCGGGCCATCAGAGATCAAATACAGGATGCCTGGCTATGTCTGAATCCCAGGAAAACATCCAGTTCAAACTTGTTCATCTGAAACTGAGTGGAACTGAGTATCTAGTTTGTACTTGCTGAGTCTGACAACCCCAAGTGTGAATGAGACGGGAAATTCTACTCATATAGTGACATGTGAGCCTTGTCAGTCACCAGGCAAAGACCTGTCTTTCCTTCCCACTGCTGGCCCTTGCTTAGGCCAACCATCAGCGTAGAGACAGTACCATCAGTCTT
The DNA here is from genome assembly GCA_964023405.1 of Apodemus agrarius. NCBI lineage: Eukaryota > Metazoa > Chordata > Mammalia > Rodentia > Muridae > Apodemus > Apodemus agrarius. Next base: position 17,335,022 of record OZ030011.1, read on the forward strand.
CCTCAAGCAAATGAGCACGCAGAATTATAAGCCCTGGAACCCTTCATCTGCAGAACCTGTAGCAGCGTTGATCAGAAGCTAACTCATCAGGTCCCAGTGCCCACAGTGCACCTATTACATGTGCCAGGCTGCTGAAGCCCAGGTGTGGGTCCTCTGTCTGTCTTGTGCTCACTTATCCAGAACTCGGCAGACCAGAGAGATCTAATAGGTATTTGTAGCACACCGCAGAGCTCTGGGCACATGTTTCTGAGCTCTCTCCTTCAAGCATGTGCAATGATGTTCTTTCCTTTAAATATGTCAGTTCCTGAGTGACAGAATACTGTACACCGTGTCTGTAGAAATCACAGAGGGTGGAGTCCAGCCCAAGAGCTACCTAAAGGTCACTCAAAGACAACTGCTTTAACCTTCCGTGGACCTTATTAGAACTATGGCATCTCCTGTGTTAACCCTTCTCTTGCCTTCCCAGCCCCACCCCCTACCTCAGACCTATAGAGTCCAAATCTGAGTTCTAGAAAGATCCTCAAGTGGTTCATTCAGAAGTATGAAGTGGGAATAGTGACCCTCAGACTTGACTGCATTTAGGGTAACTGGAAGACTCTCACACGTGTCCCCTGACTGGCCCCAGACCGAAAGAATCTGACTTAACTTGTCTAGAAAGTCCCCAACTGTGGGTGTGTTTTAAACCATACATGTGTTGATTCTGACGTGCAGCCAGGCTACAGAAAACCTCTCTTCTCCAGGCTTCTCCATTGGGCCAGGCTCTGCCCTTCCTATATGGAATGCAACAAGCCCATGAGGCAGAAGGGCACACACATAACCAGAGCTGTGGAGAAAGAGGCATCCCCAAGACGAAGGGCTGGATAACCAGATCCCCATAAGCGAGCATACATTCATACAGCCTCATTAACATACAGTCACACGCTGTGTTTATAACGATGGAGTTGCCAAAAAATGGGCGTCAGTAAAACAAACCGTATTGTCATGATGGTTATTATTATTGTAACAAAACTTTAACATTTCCTACCCCTCTGCCAATGCAGTCACAATGCATAATGCATTTGCAATTGCTTCCAGCTGTCTCCCCGCTCTATGAATGGGGACACTTTGGTACACACAGCTTTCAGACTGCCTCGTACATTTGCATGAGAAGCAGCCATCTTCCCATTCATGAGTAGAGGCTCCTCTGGGGAGTAGTAGGTGTGTGCTCTCAACCCTAGAAGGAGTGCAGCACCCCCCTGAGCCCTGGAGGTCTGCAAAGCTGAACGGCAGGTTTGTGTCAGCCCGAAGACCTGCTTCAAGCTCTTCTTGTGCCCCAAGTCCCGGTAAGGGTGGTGAGCTCTCTTCCCTGTGTCCTTACCTATAGAAGACAGGCCAGGCTGACTGCATCAAGTGACTGTCAGGAGATGCAAAGGAAGCAGAGCTCTCTGGTTTGTGTCGTGCCACAGCAGACGGGTCCTGTAGCACAAGGCTAGGTGGATCTGACTCCTGATCTTTATATTTCCGCGTTTTCAGTGCAAAGTGGTAGGGAAGGAAGGTCGGGTGGGATGGATGGGTGGGTCGTTGGCGGGAGGGTGGATAGATGGGTGTATGAATGGTGTGTGGCTGGATCGAGAGGAGACCCTCAGGCATGCACAGTGGAGTGGATGGTTAAGTGAGGGAGATGGAAGATGATGAACCGAGATGAGCAAGGGGAAATCTAAAGAGACAATCAATGGGAGAAGGAGGCTTCCCTGGATGGGCGAATGAATAGATGAGAGGCGGGATAAACATTTAGATGGACAGATGCTGGGTGAATACACGGGCGGATGGACAGATACATGGGGATGAACGGGATAGGATTTTTGCTTTGCTTTGGTTTGGATTTTTGAGACAGGGCTTCTCTGTGTAGCCCGGACTGTCCTGGAACTCACTCTGTAGACCAGGCTGGCCTCGAATTCAGAAATCTGCCTGCCTCTGCCTCCCAAGTGCTGGGATTAAAGGCGTGCACCACCACTGCCCGGCTGTGATAGGATTTTTTTAAGGTTTATATTTATTTTATGTGTGCAACTGTCCTGCCTGTGCGCGTGTACGTGCCCCGCCTGTATGCCTAGCATCTTCAGTGGTCAAGGAAAGGAGTCCAGATCCCTTTGAACTGGAGTTACAGAAGGTGGTGACCTGCCACCTGGGTGCCGGCAGCAGGACCCAGATCCTCTGGCAGGGAATCCAGAGCTCTTCACCACTGAGCCATCTCTCCAGCACTGTAGATGTAACAAAATCTCCACAGCCGTCCCGTGTGTCACTGCTCGAAGTCAATCGTTCAAATGCAGTCTTTTCTCTTCCTGTTGTCACACGGGCATTCAGTCTGGCCTGAAAGGCCTTCGTTGCCTCCAAAGCAATCATCCCCACTCGAACCTTCTCTCCCTCATGGTTCCCCCTCAAGCCCATGCTGGTGCTCTGCTGCCCCCACTCCTCAGGTCTCACTGGTGATGGCTGTGATCCATGTTCCTCTTCGGATGCCAAGTCTACCTCATGAGCTCCTTTCCCATGAGCTCCCGTCAGTCTTCCAGATGGACTCGTGTTTATTAAGCATTTACCTGACCACTGTCACGTTATCCTAAGGACCACACTGTGGGGAATGCCATTATCCATACTTTCCTGGGGACATAACACAGGCTCCAACTTACCTGATAATCGAGTCCACTGGGGAGACTGCAATCTGAACTCACATCCTCCGGCTCTGTGTCTGTTAGCTTCTTATGTCTCTGGCCACCGGGACCGGTCTACACCAGAGGACATGAGGACAAGATCTACAACACACAGGTGCTCCCGGCAACCTGACCTGGCAAGCTGGGGTGCCTGCCGTGGCTGATTGTGTAAGAGGTGCCTTTGCGCCCGGCGGTGGTGGCGCACGCCTGTAATCCCAGCACTCTGGGAGGCAGAGGCAGGCAGATTTCTGAGTTTGAGGCCAGTCTGGTCTACAGAGTGAGTTCCAGGACAGCCAGGGCTACACAGAGAAACCCTGTCTCAAAAAAAACAAAATCCAAGAGGTGCCTTAGCATTCACACTGCCCTGGTCAAGCTTGACCCTGACCTGGGCAAGGTCCTTCCTAAGCTAAGCACCCAGCGGAGTTAAACACTGTGGCTTTTAGTCATGTCAGAACCCCGGGATTCCATTGTGAGCATTAGTTGGTTGGTATAACCCATTAAAGCAGGGGCACCAGGAAAGCCTTGAGTGTTTTTTAATTTAACGAACTTCTCCTCTAAAACCTTTGGCTTTTGAATGTGGAGGAGCCTGTGGCCTGCTTTCTGGATGTAACGTCATAAACAATGTCTGTGGCTTCCTTCTAGGCCGCTCAGAGAACAGGAAGATAGGTGTGAAATTGCCGGGACTCTGGATTGTCTGTTTCCACTCCCCAGGAAGCCTCTACGCTGCCTCTTCCACACCTAATCTGACAGCAGTTCCCACAGCAGCCTTCCTCTCTGCAGCTCCTCAGAGCCTCCGTCTAGAGTTGGCTCAAAGCTACTCACTTTTCACACGTTTCCTCTGACTAACATGAAATGTGTGCTATTTGGTTAATTTAGTCCTTCATGAGACTGGGCACCTCCGAGCAAGGAAAACCGAGCAAACTTTACTCCTGGTAAAAATCACGGACTGCCTGGTAAGGCGAGGGAAGAGGTGTGGGACATCACAACCCCAACAGAGGAGACCCAGGCCCTGGGCAGCTTTTAGGGGCTAACATAGCAGGTAAACGGACACACAAATTCAGCAGATAAGAGTGTCACTACTATAATGTATTGGAGTGTGGGGAAAACGACACTGGCTGCGGACTCCTTTAATCTCACCATCCCCAGTCAGGAATGGGGATGGGGAAGAGACCCACTGGGACAGTCTGGGTCCATACCTCCACTCCATCACTTACTAGCCGTATGCCCTTTAACCAGCCAAGGTTAAGATGGAGATCTCAGTGATCTTACCAAGCTTCTGGAATGAGGGATGAGGGGGTAGGTAAGAGGGTGCATAGTAAGTGCTGTTGTTTTCATCCTTGAGGTTGGTTGCTGGTGCTTCCTCTATGTTTCTGAATCGTGATAGAGATATCTTTATCTCTCCTCTCTAAACCCCCATCAATATTCCCAGGAGTATGCAGATGTGGCTCAGTCAATAAAGACATAGTTATACAAGTATGGGCACTAAAGTTTGACCCCAGCACCATACATACATTCATACAGAGATACGGAGATAAAAATAGATACACAGATAGATACATAGAGAGATACATAGATAGATACATAGGTACATACATACATACATAATACATACATACATATATATATATATTCTTACAGAGATACAGAGATATAAATAGATACATAGATAGATAGAGAGATACGTAGAGAGATACATAGATACATAGATAGATACATAGGTACATACATACATACATAATACATACATACATAGCTACATAGATAAACAAAACAAACAAGATAGCTGTTTCAGCAGTATGTGCCAGTTATCCCAGTACTTAGGAGGTAGGGACAAAAAAATGACAGGACCTTGCCCACCAACCAGTCCAGCTGACACAGTGAACCCAGAATCCAGCAGAGCCCGTCACAAACTGTAAGACAGAGAGAGTCAAGAAGAAAGACACCCGATGTTGGCCTCTGACCTCCACGCGTGCTAGTCTGTGGCTTGGGCGTGTGTGTTCCCTTCTCCAAATTAGAATTTACAAACGCTTCGAATACTTTAGAATCCTGAGACTTACCACTTTCACGGCTTACCCTTGGTAGTTGCTTTCCTTTGATTGAAAGAAAATGAGGAAAACCAATCGCACATGTGCAAGCACGCGTGCGCTCGTGCACATGAACACTCCCCCCACCCCCCACCTCCACCCCCCCTGCTCCTGTTAGCACTCACTGCTCTACACAAAGGGAAGGTCAGGCTGCAGCACCCTTTCTGGTTCAGGCAGCACGCTTCAATTTTAATTGCAAATCCTGGGCCTCTTTTATGAATTACATTTGGTATTTAAAGGGAGGGAAATGCAGAAGTCAGGAGATCACTTACAGAAGACATTTCCTAATGCACAAGACTTATGATAATCAAACCAAGGCTGCACAAAACTGATCAGAAATCCGAAGTCAGCTGTAACTCTCAATTGTTCTAATGTTGCGGTTTGTAGCAGTCCTTAACAGGAGTCCCACAGGAAAGTGGGCTCTTTGTGTTTCATTTTGGCGGAAACAGAGAGAGACTTGCCAGTTCAACTGCTGAAAGATGCTTGGTTGTAACAAGTTGTAATGAAATATGCATAATACATACTTAATAGAAACCAACACCTCTGCTGAAAAGAAACATCTTCTAAATCAACGAGTGCATGCCGGAATATCAAGGAAAGGGAAGTTAATTTTACTGTTTGCATCTCTTTCTAAAATGATCTAAAAACTAGGAAGATGGTCACTGATAGAAAAAGAAACAACAACAAAAAAACTTCATCAGATTCTGTTTTAAATGTTGGTGGAGTTTTCTGACTCATGGGTGGGTTTGTGGTCCTGGAGAGGTGCCTAGACATTGTAATTCCCAAGAATTATAATTAACAAGAAAAAATTCACTCATTTATTTACATTCCCATTTGAACACCAGATAAATTATTTGCTGAAAGCCCCTTAATGATTTCAAAGTACATAATTATCTAGCACATTGGTCCTACTTGCAGGGGACAGATACTACAACAGAATGACCCCCCCAAAACCCTCCTCCCTGACAGCCCTTGCTAGACATATCTTTTATGGCTTTTTAAAGTTATATTGGTTTTTTTAAAATATCAAAATATTTTATGCAAAATATTTCATTTTTTTTAAAAAAAAATCTATCTCGCTCTTGGGAGATCGTACGTGCGATTGTTAAAGACACACTGCAGATTGCAATAAATTCTGAAATTAACACTGAATATATTTTCATATTATGTTTACATATGGGTGGGTTTTTTTTAGACTCCCTATCTTTTTTAGATTTATGAGATTCTCTACAATAAGATTTTGTGTGAGTATATTTAAATTTCATATGTGTATGTATTTATATACACAGAGAACAAGATTACATACTTGCTTTAATTTCTCCCAGTCTTAAAAGCTCATAAAATATTTAAGCAGTTTCTGAACCAGAATAGAAATGCCTCAAACTGTTGTTTAAAAACGATGTCCGACCTTCATCTCTCCCATGCTAATGAATGGGGCAGCTGGAACCAGGAGCGGCTTCAAGAAAAGGAATCCATGATTAACCCTGTTCTCAGCCCACCTTCCCCCAACCTCTGAACTTAATCCAGATGCTTAGAAAATGTCTCCTTGGTCTTTCCTCCCTCTACTGAAACTCTAGCCTAAAGGGTAGGAAGAATGAATGACTGGCCAACTGGCAAACAGATAGAGGTCAGTGGACTCAAAGGGTAACTGGCTCCTTCCTTCCTTCCTTCCTTCCTTCCTTCCTTCCTTCCTTCCTTCCTCCCTCCCTCCCTCCCTCCCTCCCTCCCTCCCTCCCTCCCTCTCTTTCTTCCTTCCTTCTTCCTTCCTTCCTTCTTTCTCACACCCTTGGGCTTAGGGCTAGGATGATGAGCAGATTGAAGGTTTCCTCCCCTCTTATAGAGTCTGAGTATTGAGACAGGGTTGCTGACACACTCGACATCATAAATCCCAGCACCAAAAGAAAAACACGTTACAGTGGGTGTCCCTACCTGGGGATCCACTGTGGTCTCTGTTAAGTGTTGGGGTGATCTGAGAAGACCATTCCCCATGAGGTGATCCTTTTGCTGAGAAGTATATAGGGCCAAATAAACTCACGGGTGAAATATCAAGTTATTTTGAACTTGTTTTTATATATGTGCCACCAACAGCACAATATTATGATGAATTTTAAAGATTCAATTGTCTTTTGAAAGAGACTTAAACCATAAGCAACCTATAATTAGCCTATGTAAATACAAAAGTTCTTATAAATTCCTGAGCTCCTCAGCCCTGTGGGAAGTTCCAAACTTCCCACCTCCTCCCTTCCTCTCTGAGAACCCATTTCTCACTTCCTAGAAGCTGCCTTACAGCTCAGTGATACCCTGACAATTTTTAAAATTCTCTTTTTGCTGTGTGTGTGTGTGTGTGTGTGTGTGTGTGTGTGTGTGTGTGTGCTTTGTTTTTGTTTTGCTTTGGGGATTTTTGGGGGGAGGGGTTTGGTTTTCGGTTTCATTTTGCTCTGTTTTGATAGGTTTTTATTGCTATGTCTTCAAGTTCTCTTACCCTTTTCTCATACAGATGCTGAATGCCACACTATTGTGGATGGATCTGGTGCTGTTCTTGTGAACCAATCCCCTAATGAATAAAAGAGCCAATCCCTAGGGCGAGTAGGCAGAACTTCCGGGTTGGATGGAAGAAGAGAGGAAGCAGGAGAGAATTGGGTCTCTTTTTGGAATGTGAACAGTAGAGGGGTAAAATGTAGCTGCTAGAGTTTCCTGGTACCATGGTAGATCTGCAAGGATCTGCCACCAGAGGAATCGGATTTTAATAAGGCTAACAAGATTAGGTTTTAGTTGTTGTGCCTAGAGATTGGGTTACCATTGTTTCTGAACAAAGTTAGTGTTGTGTTTTCCTTCAGGTGATGGCTTGTCTGGGCTCAAGAGAGAAAGGTAGGGCGGTCAAGTATGGGTTTGCCTGAGGTGCTCCACAAAGGCTGTGGGGGATTTGAAGCATGGGGTTGGTGTGGTAGCAGGCTCGCCAGTGGGAACCTAGAGAACTGGGTAGAGAGATTGTAGAGTTCTGAGTCAGAGTCTCCACAAGATAAAAACAGGTCTCCATTGCCCACCAATGCATGGCCGGCTAGGTTTCCAGAACAGAACCACAAGCACAGGAGCATGCTGATTTGATCTTTTTAATACTTCCCACAACACCACACAGTAATCTCATTGAGCATAATTTTACTCTTTGACATTGTGGCTTTCATCTTCCATCCTCAGAGGGTCGGTTGGGGACTTTGTGTACTTCCATCATTTTAATGAAGACTTTGGCCATATGTAATATAGCTATAATAATTCCACTTTATTATTTTAATCTTAGTGTGATGTGTGCTTGCATGCACACATGCCTGCATGTATGTGTATGTGTGTGAGCTCGTGTGTGTGTGTGTGTGTGTGTGTATGTGTGTTATATGTATATGCTTACCCACATGTGTGCATGTGTATGTGTGTGATACGTGTGTTATATGTATGTTTACACAGGTGTGTGTATGTGTTTGTGTGTATATGTATGTGCTATGTGTGTTGCATGTACATGTTTACCCAGGTGTGTGTGTATATGTGTGTGTATGATATGTGCGTTATATGTATATGCTTACCCACATGTGTGCATGTGTATGTGTGTGATATGTGTGTTATATGTATGTTTACACAGGTGTGTGTGTATGTGTTTGTGTGTATATGTATGTGCTATGTGTGTTGGATGTACATGTTTACCCAAGTGTGTGTATGTGTATGTGTGTGTATGATATGTGTGTTATATGTATATGCTTACCCACATGTGTGCATGTGTGTGATATGTGTGTTATATGTATGTTTACACAGATGTGTGTATGTATTTGTGTATATGTATGTGCTATGTGTGTTGCATGTTTACCCAGGGGTGTGTGTGTGTGTGTGTGTGTGTGTGTGTGTGTGTGTGATATTCTTAGGGTTTTATACTAAAAATTTTTAGTAGAATTATAATTGCATCCTTTGCCCCTCCCCTTATCCTCCCTCTAACTTCCAGCATGTCCCTCTCACTATCTCTTAAACTAATGATCTCTCTTCATTATTATCATCTTCTAGGTTCCTCAGGCACCTGCACCAAAACGCTCATACATATACAGAAGAAAAAAAGTTTTCATGCTCACAGAAGCAGAGCAAGAACCCGGTTCCCTCCAGTGTGTTTGAAAATGCAGGTGTCACTGGTCACTCTGTCGAATACCACAGGACACACCTTCTAAACCCATTCATTCTTGATACTTTCTATGACCACCGAAGCAGAAAGAACATCATATCCCAGTGTGGTGTGATCTGGCTTTGTCAACCTAGTGTCTCTTACCTGCTCCTCTGTGTGCTTCCTGATCCTGAAAACTAGAACCCAGGCCTGGGCTCATGCTCTACTACCAACCCCTACCCCTGGGTCTTGTTTCTTTGAGTCAGTGTCTCCTTGTGTAGCCCAGGCCCTCCTTTAACTCGAAATTCTCACCCTCTGATGGCTTCTCAAGCCTCCACCTCCAGAGCGCTGGGATGACAGGCCTGCATCAACATACCAGACCCCAACTTCGTTTTATCTGGAGTGTTTTAGGACAAACCCATCACTGCAGCACCTTTCGCATGGGGAGGCTGGGGATGCTTGGGTGGGGTCTTGATTTGGTTTTAAGAATGGGAACAAGAACTCTTAGTGAAACAGGTCCAGACTCAGCTTTGTCCAGATTAGAGGCATCACTTTAAACCAACTTCCAGGCTTCACACAAGTTATACACAGGCACCTTATCTTACTAATGCTGCCTCATAAAAACAATTTCCAGCTTTGGTCTTTCCAAAGAGGAAAGAAAGTTATAAACCCATAATTCATCTTAAAGACCAATTCTAAAAGCTGTAGTGAGCATTGAGGTGCCCTCGCTTTGCTATAGAGTGATTCATGTTGCTACCTCTGGTGCCTCCAAACATAGCAAATTTTTTTAACTGATTCTTTGAGAATTTCCTTTTTTTAAAATCAGATCCATTTCCTCTTGCCCAACCAGTTCAGTCTTACCCACCTTCCCTGGCCACCCAACTTCATGTCCTATTTTTCTTAAACTCTTCAAGTCTCCTTAGTCCTGCCCACATACTCTTGAGTGTGTGATCACACACAGGAGCTTGGCTGGCCTACCAGTGGCTACACTTTTAGAAGAACCTGACTCTCTCCCAGCAGCGAACAAGCACCAGGAGCTTCTTGACAAGTGGGTCTTCCTGTCCACCTTGGCTCTCCATGCTGGGATCTCACCTGGTTTGAGCTATCAAGCCTCATATGCAGTTTTAGGGAGTCAGCTAACAGGAAGGAGAGAACAGCCAATACTTCCTGCATGCGGCACACTAGGATTTCTTCTCCATACAGCGCACAAAAATGAAGACTCTCAAATGTCTTCATTCTAACAGCAGAAAGTCAAAACCTCTGACCTATGGGCACTGGCTCTCATTCCTGTTTGTCAAGCTGTGTTGTAGGTCTTAGCATTTTATTTTAACTGATGCATGAAAGCATCAAGACTGTGAATATTGATGCTTACTAGGCAGTGTGTAGGCACATGTATGCACTGCCTGGTGTTTGAATCATTTTCACTGTATCTAGCTCTGTTATCACAGGTTATTTCTTTCCAGGGACATTGAATGATGTTTGGCTGCACCCCTGACTTCTATCAGGCACATCCCAGATTCTCCATGGATACAATTCAATGTCTCTGTGTGTTTCCAAGGTGAGGGAGGGTAACAGAATCAATCTCACTGAGAATGCCCCTGTGTCACCTTCTGAGCAATACCCAGACAGACTTAGATGAGTGTTCATCTTCCAAGGCCTTCTGGCTTGTAGAATAGTGTTGGTTATAGAGAAGAGGATTGTATACGTGTGGACATACCCTCTCCACCAATGCTTCTCAGCCTTCCTAATGCTGCGCCCTTAAATATAGTTCCTCCTGTCATGGTGACCCCCAACCAGAAAAATTTTTTGTTGCTGCTTCATAACTAGAATTTTGCTACTGCTATTCATGAGAATATAAATATTTTTGGAGATAGAGATTTACCAAAAGGGTCATGACCTACAGGTTAGGGTCTAAGTGCAAAACAATTGTGGAAGCTCTGGGCTGGTTGGTTTTGTCAACTTGACACAAAACCAGACATAGCTGGGAAGAGAGAACTTCAGGTGAAAAAAATTCCCCACCAGCTTGGCTTGTGGGTGTGCCTATGGGCATTTTCTTGGTAATGACTGATATAGGAGACCCCATCCCACAGAGGGCACTGCCTCCTCTGAGCAGGTGGTCCTGAGGCATCTAAGAAAGCAGGCTGAGCAAGGCGTAGGAGCAAGTAAGCAGTGGTCATCCGTGGCTTCTGCTTCCGTTCCTGCTGCCCGGTTCCTTCTTAAGGTCCTGCCCTGATCTCCGTTCATATGGATTGTAAGCTATAAGATGGAATAACGTGACTCCCCCCCCATGCTATTTTTAATCATGGTGTTTATCACATCAAAAAAAAAGCAAATTAGAACATTCTCTGGGACAGAAGCTCAGAGCAGCCATGGGAAAGAAGCAAGATGCTCTATGCCTGACACTCGTGGTGCAAAGAGAAGAAATAACAGGTTTGGCATGTGCCCCTCGCTCAGCACTGGGCCAGGAACTGTGAGGCCTGAGTCATACAGGCTGCATCAAAGATGGGGTTCAAGTACCCAGGTACATGACTGTATCCAGCTCAGAGCTTGACATATAGTTGGTGATCATTACACTGGATACTGAAAATGGGAATAAAAAGCATTCGTAGTTACCTTTAAAGGAAGCTAAACCTATGTAATTTATGTAAGACATGTTGGTGGACGATATGGGTTAGGCAGTAATATCAAAGCCAGAAAGAGTTGTGTTTGGGGACCAAGACTGCCCCTCACTGTTTGTGAGGCTTTGAGTGAACCACTCAACCTCTATGGGTCTCTGATCTGTTGCTTTTCAAGTAGCTAATTATTGCTACTTATAGGGTTATTGTGATATGGACCAGAGAGACAGACCATGCCTAACTTTATTTATAACAGACACATTCTAAACTGTTTTTACAACAGTATTTATTAAAATGATGGTTAATGTATGTTCATGGTGGCTGTTCAGTGGTTCCTCATTAACTTGGAAATGAGTGAAGAAGTAGAAAAGGAAGGAGGGAGGGAGGGAGGGAGGGAGGGAGGGAGGGAGGGAGAGAAGGGAAGAGAATCCAGTCCCGAAGAGGTATGTTCCCAGTAACGACCCAGGGTGTAAGAGAGCAGCATGTCACCGGACTATGAGACACACACACTTGAGAATAAGAGCACTCAGCATGGTCACCATGAACTTGAGAGTGGCATAGACTTTAACCCTAAGCCACGGGGAGTCTGGAGACACAGTAATAAAAGCAATCCCACTCCATCTCAGAGGCCTCTCCTGTCTGCCTCATGCAGTCCCTATGCTCCATTTGGGGACTTTATGGTGTCCCCTGCAAGCCCAGCCCTGCATTTCCCTGCTGTCCTCTCCACATAACGTCTCAGAACCTGTGGTTATTCATGCATTACCAAGGAGCTCTAGCTTCTGAAGTGGGAGCCACCTCTATAGGCTGTAAATACTGAGCAATTAGTCACTCAAGTGCTGTGTTATAAATGTATGCAGGACACCCAGGTGGCCTCACAGATTGGAGGATGTAATTCTGGAGGGAGGGGTGTTTTAAGGTTGACTTTATTTCAGCTGCAGAGGTGGAAGGGGTGTGAGGTCCAGAAGAATCAACTACATTCCAGTCAGCAGCTCTGGCCATCACTTTCCATTGTCTTCTCTGTCCTTGGTTCAGGGGAGCCCCCTCTGTGGTATATGTTTATTAGCAATGTGTTGTTACAGAAGAGTAGATGGGACTGACCAGGACAAGACTAAGCTGGCATTTGCCTGCTGTGTTGTAGACAGGTTTTGTGCAGCCCAGAAAGGCTATTACCAAGACATTCTCCTGTCATAGCATCCTGACTGCTGAGATCATAAATATATACCACCATACTCACAAAATATAGGCAAACAAGGGGGTAGAGAAATGGCACGGAGGCAAAGAGCACTCATTGTTCTTGAAAAAGACTCAGGTTCTATATCCAAAATCTTACAACCATCTGTAACTCCAGTTCCAGGGGATTCAATACCCTCTTCTGGCCTCCACAGGCACCACATGCACATGGTGCACATACACAGCATACAACAAAACACTCATACACATGAATAAATCTTGAAAAATAGACTAATAGGTAAACAGATATAAATGTGTATTCTACATTTAGAAACACATATTATAGAAATGAAAGGAGAAATAGACAAGAATTATACACGACTCAGTATATGGCTAATGCATATCCTCCTGTGGCTGCAGCTCCCCAAAAGCTTCTACAGATGAGCAAACAAGTGACTATATACCAGATCTGTTCATGGGAACACTAGAGCAGTGGGATAAAGAAGGGGGGCTGCCGGGCAGTAGTGGCGCACGCCTGTAATCCCAGCACTTGGGAGGCAGAGGCAGGCAGATTTCTGAGTTCGAGGCCAGCCTGGTCTACAGAGTGAGTTCCAGGACAGCCAGGGCTACATAGAGAAACCCTGTCTCGGAAAAAAAAAAAAAAAAAGAAGGGGGGCTGATAGATGCCTAGGTTCTTAGCAAAATTTTATGCCCCTCCCTTTTTCCCAGGGCAGAGCCCAAACTCATTTGGAGGTTCTATCAGTTCCAAATCCCCTGAGACAGACTCTCCATGTTCCATATTTCAAGCAGAGCAAGGGACTGACTGAACTGTTTGCACAGAAGCAAAAAAAATAAAATAAAATAAAAAAACCAAATCAAACAGGAATAAAGATGTCAGAGACAGAGGTTAGCCATAATGTAAACCATCCTTTCATCCTTACAGAGAGACACAGAGAGAAGGTAGAGCTACTGAGCCCAGAGTTGAAGCCCACATTAAGAGGAAGAGGGCAGAGAGTGAATATTGTGTGAGTTTACTATGCCTCAGGCAATGCATAACAGTAACAAGGACAATGAGCAATAATAACGTAAAAATGACAATTAAAACTAGCCATGCTGTCAAAGGGGCCTTGTAAACGCAGTCCTTAATGTCTCTACATTTGTTACACAGCTTGCCTGCACCACCAAGTTACTTAGCACTTTTACTGGCTCCGTTTAAATGAACTGTCACTGTTACAGATGAAGGTAATTTCTTCATTGTTTTCCAAGATGATGAAGCTGAGACCCTAAGGGTTAAATAATTTGCCTAGGGTCACATACCCAGCTTCCCCAGTACCAGCTAACCCGTCTCTAAGACTCTGCTGTGTTTGGATTTGGAGTCAGGAAGTCTATGTCTAATCCAGATATGTTAATCTTCTAAAGCCCTGCCTTGACATTGCTGCTCTCTGGAGGTGAGTTACTGTTTGCCAGATGTGGCTGTGTGGGCTCCTGTGCTTCAAGGCATAGCGATTAGTGGTTCTACCACCAGGTGACTTCAGAGGCTCAGTCTCCAAAAGGACAGCCAGCTTCTTCCTCTACCACCAACACACGACAGACAGAGGACACCCCGTGGGCAAAGACCCTCATGTTATATAATAAGAGAAAAATTTGTCTCTCTAGAAGAGGGTCTGATGGCATTAGCTGGTTTAAACAGGTTCTTTATAGTTTCTCTAGAGTGACTTTTCTGAAATGAAAGGGAAATTTTAGCGGGTTCAACTTCCATTCAAACGTGTCAAGCCCCCCTTAAGGAAAGCAGCTTTAAACTTGGCTGTCTAGTTGTGAGGCAGTAGACTAAGAGAAAATGAGGTCTGAAAAACCTTTTGTGGAGGCTCTGAGGATAACATCTGTGAGGCTGATAAGCATAGGGGATCATTTAGTGGCCTGGGACTCCTCTTGGCTTGGGCTGTGTACACACTACTCTTCTAATTATGCACTTGGCCGCCTGAGATACTATCCTGCATGTAACACACACACACACACACACACACACACACACACACACACTTCTCTATGTAATATACTAATGTCTTAGAGTTTCTACTTCTACAATAAATACAATGACTCAAAGCAACTTATGGAGGAAAGGGTTTCTTTCCGCTTACAGTCAGAATCCATCATAATGGAATTCGGGGAAGGAACTTGAAGGCAGGACCTGATGCAGAGGCCCGTGGAGGAACTCTGCTTACTGGCTTCCTACCCATGGCTTGCTCAGCCCACTTTCTTATATAACTCAGGTCTGCCTACCCAGAATGGTATTGCTCACAGAGAGCTGATACCTCTCAAAAAATACTCCCACAGACTTGCCTACATTTTCTCAGTTAACATTCTGTCTTTTCTGATGTCTCTGTGTGTGTCAAGTTGACAAAAACAACCAGCACAGCTGGCCCGCTGTCAACTTGACATGCAAGCACATCACTTATTAATCCGTAATCTTTCTTTTCTTGTTCATCCCCAATATTTTATTTTCATACTACTAAAACATTCTGATTTTTTAAACTCCCATAGTTTTTCTAAAACTCACTTTTAAAAGTTCAAAGCCTCTTTAAAATAGCCAAAGTATCTCTAAAACTTCTGAGTCTCTCTAATCCTCCAAAGTCTCTCTAAAATTCCAAAATCTCTCAACGGTGGGCTCCTCTGAATTCTGAAGCATGTTACATGCTTACTCTAAACATGTTACATATTCTAAACATGTTACATACTTATGCTAAACATGTTACATACTTACTATAATCTATAATCCAAAGAAGACTGTTCTCCAAAAGAAAATAGCATGGCTGTCACAACAAGTCATAACAGACTGATGACCAATGTTTGAATGTCTAAACATGTTACATGCTTACTCTAAACATGTTACACACTCTAAACATGTTACATACTTACTCTACACATGTTACATACATATACTAAATATGTTACTTACTCTAAACATGTTACATACTTACTCTAAAAAGGAAGAACCAGAGCACAGCCACAATCAAATCAAAGCAAAACCAAAGCCCACACATGTGGAATGACCCCATGGTGGATACCTGGGACTCACTCACAATCTTCTGCACTCTAAAAGGAGCCACTCTACTGGCTGGTTCTGCCACCATCATCTTTATGAAATTACATGCACAAGACTCTCTGCACACTGGAACTGCTGTCTCTTCTCTTCCTGACCCCCAAACAGAGGCAGGTTCTATTCCATCCTATTCTAGTTGTGTTCAAAGGATATAGGAGAGCTGATCCACTCTGAGCTGGTTTGGGGTGCCTGTACCATAAGGCAAACTGTGTCCCCCTAAGTGAACTTATATGGAATGGCGAAGACCATTCTCCAAAAGGAAATAGCATGGCTGTCTCAACAAGTCACGGCAGACTGGTGACCAGTGTTTGACAGCACCACCACAAATGGCCTTAACCGTGGCTATCAAAGGCCATCGCTGTCCATAATACCACAACACGATAGGAGAGAGTTTAGCTCCTTGATGCCACGGCCTGAGAACCTGAGTTAGGGGACGGCATGCTCAGCAGCTGTCCCCCAGGGCCATCTTGTGGCTCAGTGGATGGAGGTGCTTGTCACCAAGTCTGACAACCTGAGTTTGAGCCCCAGTATCCACACAGTAGAAAAAAGACTTGGCCACGTTGTCCTATGATTTCTGTACAAATGGTGTGGTACATGTGTATACTGCCCTCCAATTTAAATAAATAAATATTTAAACATGCATTTAAAATGACTATACCATGAGCCCATAAAAATCAAGAGAGACTCATGGCTGTGAAGATTGAGAAAGATTTCTCTGAGACCGTGGCTGAGGACACTGAGGGCTCTTGCTGAAGCTGGACCTCAGTCCCCAAGGTAGGACTGCCGTTGTCCCCCAGGATGCCTGTTCCCCTCAGGGTAAGGAGTCAAACCCTGCTCTCATCTTGCCGTTCTGAGACTTCATGCATATCTACCTTAATACTGCAAAATCTATATTTGGATGTTTAAAAAAACTAGGTTGGATGGAAAAATAGGCAAGATATAAAATAGTTACTAATTTTAACACATTTTTTATAATGAAGGCGCTGCTTTGAAAATCTTCTGTTCCCACATATGTGGATGATTTCGCTTGACTTATTAACTTCGGTAGGACTGAAAGATGCACCCCCCCACACACACCTTCCAAATCGACAGCTCTGGTGCTATGAACACAGTCCTCCTCAGATGCCCACTGTGGTAGCGTGCCTTGGATCTGTTGCTTGCGAAGAGCTCAGGGGATGTATGAAAAGTTGCCTGTTGAGTCCCCTTCTCTTGGTAGCCTCATTCCCCAAGACAGAGCGAGCCTTGGCTTACATGATCACCCCTGACATCAGAATGTGAAAGACAGCTGCCCCTGGCAGGTCTGGCTTGCCTGGAAAGCATTTCTCAAAGTCCCAACCTAGTTCTCTGAAACCCAGTCAGATCTTGCCCTTGCAGTCAGGGACAGTGACAAAATGACACCGGCATACCATGACAAGAAGAGAGAATTAATTTCAGGATGAACTTTTAGCCATCATTTGGATGTATAGTCCCAAAGCATCTTGGGAAAACCATCAAGGGAAGTCCCGCTGTTGGGTGTCTTGTCACAAGCACGGAATCTACCTCAGCCCTTTCCCTGAGGAAGAGCTTGTGTTGAGCGAATGACGGGGCTTGATTGACAGGCCTTGACTGACCAGGTTGGACTGGCACCCATTTCCTCTGCCCCTGAGTCCTGCCTGCCTCCCACACTTTGCTAGAACCTGGAGTTATGTCAGTCCTTGACCCTGAAGAAGCCAGTGACATCCTAAAGTAGAAAACAAAAAGAGTCTTTTCCGGCTGTTTGTCAGCCTCTCCAGCTGGGCATCCTTGGTTGGACACAACGCATACATTTGGAAACGTCTGGTTGCATTGAGCAGGGAAGGAGTCAAGTCTGGGGTGACCACTGAAGCCCCAACCCCAGCCCCTCAGCCTAGTCCTGTGACTGAGGAAGAGGAGACATCCTGGTTAATGGGTCCCTGATCTTCATGAACAGGTGATGTTCTCCCGAAATAACCCATAACTGGCAAGTGGGACCAAGGGCTGAATGACTGTGCCCAGGATGAGGTCACAGGGTAGCCCTCCCTACTGAAAAGAGAACAAATAAATTAACTAATGTGTGGTAAATATTGACTATCAACTTGACCATATCTAGAACTGTCACCAAGGAGACAAGCCTGCAGCGGTGTCTGCAAGAAGTTTCTGGATTGGGTAAACTGAAGCAGAGGGTCCGTCTAAGGGAGAGTGGCGCCACTCCATGGTCTGGGGCCCTGGACTGAACAAGAGGCAGCCAGGACTCGATTCTCGCTGCTTCCCTACTGCAAACGCCGTGTGACCCCCTAGTTACTTCTACCCTTCCTCACCCCTCAAACTCTGAGGCAAAAGAAGGCCTTGCCTAAGAGTTACTTTTGTCACGAGTATCGTCACAGCTTTGAGAAAAGCAGCTCATACAGAATTCAAAAGCAGATCCACCAGCGGTTGGGTGAAGGGTGTGGAGGAACCCGGCCCGTCCTTTCGTCTCTCGGTGTCGGGCTCCTGAGTGAGTACAGATTACACTTAAGCTCCTCCCTCAATCTTCGTGTAACTGATGAGATCTGTCCGTGTCATGGCTATTCCCATCCGAAGGCCACTCTGTTCTCTGCAGGCAGAGTTGAGGCCAGACGGAGGGTGGAGCTAAATTACCATAAGGAATCCCAAGACGCCCTCACAGAAATCAATACTCAAAGCAGAAGCCCTTGAACTGGAAAAGCTGGGGACATGACTAGTCATGTTCAAGTCTTCTGACCTTGAGACTGTCTTACCTCTGGCTCTTTAAAATGATTAAAACACCAGGAGGGGGAAGGGAGATTTCCAAGATTGCATCGAACCTTCAAGAGTCATGTGATGGCAAACCAGGGTCCTGAATAGCCTCGGAGGCAAACAGAGAGTGCGGACTGGGGGCGGGGTCCCAAGCTCGAACTTGAGCAGGAGCCAGTGGGCTTCGAGAATGCTGGAACCACAGAAAGGGATAGCCACACAGACAGCAGCAACAGGCTGCTTCCGGCTCAGGACTTCACAACGCTGGAAATTCGGGTGCAGGTGAACTTGACAATTAAAAGTACACCAATAAGTTTAAAAAAAAAACAAAAACAAAAAACAAAACCTTGGATGACGTGGCTGGGGAGATGGCTCTGTCATTAATAACACTTTCTCAGCACGCACGTCAGAGGCTCACAACAGCCTGTAACCCTGGTTCCAGAAAGTCTGAAAACTCTCCTTCTGGCTTTTTGTAGGTCCCAGGGATGCACATGGTGCACTTACATCACAGGCAGGTGCTCACACGTACATATAAAATAAAAATAAATCTTCATATAAAAAAATTACTGGCACTGGAGAGTGGGCTCGGCCATGAAGAGCATTGGCTGTTCATGTGGAGGACCTGGGTTTGACCCAGTGCCCACAAAACCGCTCACAGAATAGGTAACGCCAGTTCCAGGGGATCTGATGCCCTCTTGTGGCCTCTGTTGGCACTGCATGCATGTGGTGGGCAGAAACACACACACACACACACACACACACACACACACACACACACACACACAATCATAAACACACACACATAAAAGACCAGCAGAAGGTCTTAAAAATGAAAGTCAGCCAGGCGGTGGTGGCGCACGCCTTTAATCCCAGCACTTGGGAGGCAGAGGCAGGTGGATTTCTGAGTTCGAGGCCAGCCTGGTCTACCGAGTGAGTTCCAGGACAGCCAGGGCTACACAGAGAAACCCTGTCTCGGAAAAAAACAAAAAAACAAAAAAAAAAGAAAGTCAAGATAAAACGCATCAATGGCTGGGTCGATGATGCAGTTGGTGAGATAGCCTTTAAAAAGACGAACTCCAAGCTGGGCGGTGGTGGCGCACGCCTTTAATCCCAGCACTTGGGAGGCAGAGGCAGGTGGATTTCTGAGTTCGAGGCCAGCCTGGTCTACAGAGCTAGTTCCAGGACAGCCAGGGCTACACAGAGAAACCCTGTCTCGAAAAACCAAAAAAAAAAAAAAAAAAAAAAGACGAACTCCAGAAGTCCAACCGGAAGTCACACCCCTTCGAGCCGCATGTTCTCGATTCAACGCCAGCTCCTCCTTCCACCAGCTGAGCTTGTCCTGCTTGCCACCACAGAAGCTCGGGTTAAGGCAGCAGGGTGGCCCCCAGCAGCTCTGAGGAGTGACCTTCAGTAAACTTGAAAACCTCTTCAGAGACGGGTTCTCACGTGCCAGACACTGTTCTAAAAGTAAGTACCTAGGAACATCATAATTTTCAAACTGGCCCTAGAGACTTTTATTACTGTTTCCCAAATAAATGTCTCCATGCTATGGAGGAGACAGACTAAGGTTCATCAGAGTGTTTGAACATCAGCAAACAAATGTGGCTTCTGGGGAAAAAAAAGGGGGGGAGGGAGAAGCTGGGGTCAGTGAGTATGTCATATGTCCCTAAACTAGTCCAAGGCTTGTGGACTGCTCTCGTTATGCTTGGAAGAATCTTCTTGATGATGGATGTGGTCTAAAGGAGGCTGTAACAAGGCAAGGTTGTAGAACTGATGCAAAAGAGTCTGTCTTGGGGCTGGAGAGTTGGCTCAGCAGTTAAGAACACCAACTGCTCTTCCAGAGGTCCTGAGTTCAAATCCCAGCAACCACATGGTGGCTCACAGCCATCTGTAATAAGATCGGATGCCCTCTTCTGGTGTGTCTGAAAATAGCTACATTGTACTTACATATAATAAATAATAATCATACATTTTATAAATATACATAAATGTACATTTTAAATGTTTTATAAATGTAAACAAAATAATACATATAATAAATAAATCTTTAAAAAAAATGATTCTGTCTCTCCTCTTTCTTGACACAGCAGGGAGCCCCGCCCACCACAGGCAGATTTCAGCCTTGAGTGACAGGGGAACTGTCAGCCTTCATCCCACCCCTCTCCCCCTCCACTCCCACCTCTGAAGCGTCTACTCCACCCCAGGACTACAGAGAGACGAGCTCCCCTCCTTCCTTTCTGCATTCCACTAAGAACGCATCATGGTCTTGAAGGGTCCTCGAGACTCCTGTGGTGCTTCTGGTACCAAGCCCTGACCTCCAGGCCAGCCCCTCTCTGCCAGGTGCTTCCAGACTGTCCACGCCTGATAGGCAGAGCCTTTCAGATGCTGCCCTGAGGCCCCTCCCCCAGCAGCCCCTCTCTCCACAACACTCATCCTAACATTGCATGGAGTTGATTACACTGAACGTGTTCTCCATGGCCTGAGTACACCCCTTCAGAGCAGGGGTTCCATCCACCATGTTCTCCATAACACTGTCCTTGTCCTATTACTAGCCATGGCAGGTGTGTTTACCCGATTTCCTTATTATAGCAAAAACCGTGAAGCTGGCTAAGTCCATAAAGAGAAGAGGTCTATTTAAATCACAGGCCGAAAATCCCACATTAGGCCACCTTAGGAGGTGTGACTGAGGAAGACACCTGAAGCTGGCCTCTGGCCTCTGTACATACAAACACACACGTGAGTACATACATGAGTATGCATGTATACCCAGCATACATACACACACATACAAAATATTTTAACCCTACAACAAATGAAAATAGTCTCAAAGGATATGTTGCCTGACTTCTTTTAATAAAGCTGTATAATTTTCCCTATAAAAATCTACTGTATCGTGTAAAGCTGGTTTCTTAAGACCTTATAACTTTGGTGTCATACAAAGGTTTCAGATGACAGTTCCGTGAAGATCGGCCTTTCCCCATGGGGTTTATAATTCTCAGCTTGCACTAATCTCTAGTGGATACTCCTGTTTTTATTGTGGCTTCTTCAGGGTGTCCTCAGCATACTGGGATGTCAGCTTGAACTCCCAACAATGTCACCTCTCTCTCTCTCTCTCTCTCTCTCTCTCTCTCTCTCTCTGGTGCCTGCAGTGGCTATTCCTAGTTGTCAGCTTGACTACATCTGGAATGAACTCTGACCTGGATCTCGGCATGGAGATCCTGAGGCAAAGTGGCTACGAATCCCAGAAGATTAAGACAGGGAGATCTCTGAGTTCAAGGTCATCTGGAACAAAGCAAGTCCCAGATCCAGGCATGGTGGCACACGCCTTTAATCTGGGCCACACCTTCTGCTGGAGACCTACATAAGGACATTGGAAGAAGGCAGATTCACTCTCTTCTCCTGCTTGTCTTGTGGGGCTGAGCAACTGCTAGATCCTTGGACTTCCATTCACAGACGCTGCTGACCATTGGTGGGGAGTTGAACTAAAGACTGTAAGTCATCAACAAATTCCCTCACTATATAGAGACTACGCATACGTTCTATGACTCTAGAGAAACCTGACTAATACAGAGCCGCTGTCTCTTCTCAGGGATAAGGCCTTCAGTGTCTCCTTGTTCCAGCCTTGAAGAGATTGGTCCCAGCACTGACCACCAACTGCGGCATCCACTGAGGGGGATTGCCACCTCCTTTCACATTAACGGTTCTCTGTGCTTCAAATCTCATTAGAATGGCTTTTAGACTCTGTGAACAGATATAGAACTTTTTAAAGATTTTTTTTTAACTTGAAAACAGCTTTTTTAATACAATCTCTTGCGATTACAGTTTCCCCTTTTCCAGCTCCTCCTCAACCCTCCTCACTTCTCCACAGGCCCAACCCCAGCCTCTTTCTCTCTCCCATTAGAATGCAAGCAGGCACCCACATTAGTAATAGTAATAATAATGTAAAATAAAAACGAATCAGAGCAGGCAAGACAAAACAAACAGATTAAGAGAGAAAAAGCCAAAGAAAAAGCACAAGAAGCAGACACAGAGGCTGAGACACACACAGAAAACCACAAAGACAAAACAACCTAGGAGCAAAGAGGTCCCAAGAGGTGAAAAGATTATAAGGTTTGCTTTATTTTTAATTTTGTGTCTCTGAGTGTGCACGTGGGAATGCTCCACAGAGTCCAGGAGAAGGGTCAGGTCCCCTGGCACTGGGTTGCAGGTGCGAGTTGCCAGATGTGGGTGTTGGGAACTTAACTCTGGGTCTCTGAAAGAGTAGTCCACACTCACAAATGTTCGGCCATCTCTGCAGCCCCCAAATGTGGAATTTTATTCTCTCAAGAGGATGCCACGGTTTTTCCTTTCTATTTGATGAACGCAATAAAGCCATTGATTTCACCAGGGAAGACTGACTGACCCTCCCTCCCCTTAGGAAGCCCTCTTGCCAGGGCATTAAATTATGCATATATCATTTGAGTCTGTTTTGCTCGCACGTTAGACCACATCCCTGTACTCCGTCAGAGGACGAGATATTAACACAACTGTCGTCTTTTTGTTTTGGTTTTTCCTCCTCTGGTTTTGGTGTTAGAGTAAGAACACAGCTACGTAAAAATGAGTTGTAAGTCCTTGCTCAAGGGTTTGCTGAGGCTGGAGAGGTGAAGCAGCCATTCGGGACACCTGCTGCTCCTGCAGAGAGGGGAAAGGGCAGTAGCAGCATCGCTGCCGAGGCTCACAAACACCTGCAGCTCCCGCTCCAGGGCATCTGACGCCCTCTCCTGGCTTCTGTGGGTGCATGCACTCATATGTGTACACACACACACACACACACACACACACACACACCCCAAAAGTATTCTTCTTTAGTTTATTTTTATTTCTTATGCATCGGTGTTTTGCCTGCACGTGTGTCTGTGGGAGGATACTCCCTGGATCTGCAGTCACAGAGAGCTGTGAGCTGCCACGGAGGTTCCGGGAATTGAACCCAGGTCCTGCGGAAGTGCTCACCGAGCCGTGTCTCCAGCCCCCTAAAAATAAAATTTTAAAGAGTTTGTGCAAGAGGCACTAACTAAGTGCCTCTTTTATTTAACTAAGAGGGTTAAATTCCCTCTGAACAGCACTTTGGCTCTACTGTTTTCTTTCTGGAAAAAAAAATTAAGCCCTGATTCAGTTCCTTTAATGAATTTAGATCTGTTTCCTATTAAATTGGCTTGAGGAATTGCTTTTTTCTGGTATTTGAGGTTCGTTGACGACTTCAAATGTATTGGCGTGCGTTTTTTTTTTTTTTATCCATCATGGTCTCGCAATCTAAACTCCCCTCCATCCTTTATCTCTTCCTTCTCTGCTGTCCTAAGGTTGAGCTGTATCTGTCTCCTGGTGGGCTAGAGGACCCTGGTTTGCTCAAGCACTCTCTATGGATACAGTACTTTGCTGTTGCTGCTTCCTAGTTTGCTCGTGGCTTGCTTTCTGTCTGTGTCCTTGGATTTAACCTGATACTCTTTTTCTATTGTCATAAATTAATTTTTCATTAACATTGCCCTTTTATTTCCTAATTAAAGCCTCCCTCTCTCATGTATGTGTGTGTGGTGTGTGTGTATATGTGTGGTGTGTGTATGGTATGTGTGTGTGGTGTGTTTGTGTGTGGTGTGTGTGTATGTGGTGTGTGTGGTAAGTGTTTGTGTGTAGTGTTTGTGTGGTATGTGCGTGTGTGGTATATGTGGTGAGTGTGTGTGGTATGTGTGTGTGTGTACATGTGGTGTGTGTATGGTGTGTGTGGTGTGTTTGTGTGGTGTATATGTGTGTGTGTGTGTGTGTGTGTGGTATGTGTGTATGGTGAGTGTGTATGTGTGGTGTGTGTGGTGTGTGTGATGAGTGTGTGTGGTGTATGTGTGGTATATGTGGTAAGTATGTGGTGTGTGTGTGTTGCGTGGTGTGTGTGTGTGGTGTGTGTGGTGTGTGTGGTGAGTGTGTGTGTGGTGTGTTTGTGTGTGTGTGTGGTGTGTATAGTGTGTGGTGTGTGTGGTGTGTGTGGTGAGTGTGTGTGTGGTGTGTTTGTGTGTGTGTGTGGTGTGTGTAGTGTGTGGTGAGTGTATGTGTGTGTGTGGTGGTGTGTGGTGAGTGTATTTGTGTGTGTGATGTATGTGTAGTGTGTGTGTGCTTTTGTGTGTGTGTGTGTGTGTGTGTGTGTGTGTGTGTGTGTGCTTGCCCGTGAATGTAGAGGCCAGAAGTCGAGGCTGTCAAGATTGGCCATCTCTCTGTCACTTCCCACCTTAGTCTTTGAGGCAGGGTCCTTCACTAAACCTGGTCCCATGAGGTGAGTGGTCATCGAGCCTCCAGAAGCTGCCAGCTTTGGACCTCCAGCGCTGTGGTTATGAACAGTGGCCTCTATGCTGAGCTTGTGCTCGATGCTAGAGACTTGGGTTCAAGGTCTTCATGCTCTGCGTGTCTGTGTTGCAAGCACTTTATCCACTGAGTCATCTCTCCAGCCTTTAAAGGATATTGATTTCTATGTGTGTCTTCAGTTTTATTCTCAATACACACACACACTATGACCACTACTACCATTATCACCAACTAGTTCTAAATAATTTGTTTTGTTGGGGTTTATTTTGTCCCAAAAACTGTTTAGAAGAAGAATCCTAAAATGCCAAGCACCCACGTTTTTCCCAGCTGCATCTGTGTCAATGCACTGAAGTGATGGTGACCCAGGCCCCATCTCTGAAACCTGCACAGGCTTACAAAAGCTGGCTTGGTGGCTCCCTGTCTGGGTTCCACACCCCAAATGCACTGGTGGACTTTTCAAATCCCGAGTGCCCAGGATACACCCTCTTCCAGCAACATCACAATGCCTGCCTAAGGGGCGCTTTACAATGTAACATGACGTAAGGTCATAGGTTAAGAGGTTCCAAAGTGTCACACACACACACACACACACACACACACACACACACCTCAAAGCACCATGCCTCCCTTTGGGCAGGAGATGGTGGTTCTCTGGCCAGTTGGTCCTGTATTCTGTGTCCTTCCAGTCTGTAACTGAGTGACAGGAGCAGCCGGAAGTTTCAGTTTGCAGCCTTGTGGGAGTTACCCTTGGCTTCTAGGGCTGAGGTAACTGAAGCTATCAGGCCATCCTTGGCCCTCTCTGTGTATAAAATAACCCCCTCCTCACTTCAGCAGGCCTGTTTTGTCTAATTCTTAGCCGAGTGCAGGAGCTTACTTTCGGGGTTAATATTCCTCTTTTTTTTTTTTTTTTTTTTTTTTTTTTTTTTTTTTGTCTCATCTTCCGTGGGCTCATGTCAGTTTTAAGCACACAACTGTCTAATTCTTATCAAACTTCCACAGACTCTGATTGTCAGGTGAGTATCAGTTCCTGCATAGATACTAAAACTAATCTACCTTAAAAAAAAAAAAAGTCTTCTAGAAGTCAGAGTCTTACCTAATTTGGACTAAGTTATCCCAGTCAAAATTCTGATGTGATCTTCAATGCAAGATTTCTAAAACACCTGGTCTCCATCAGACATGTCTCCCTAGCCAGAGAAACTGGGAATTCTCATTACTTTATGCATTAATACGTTTGACTCCCCAACTCAGGTCTGTGAGCACATTAAGGTCCTTACCCAACCACAGAGCCACTGAGGCTTTCAAAACAGCTACAGTTTCATAAGCAATTATACACACACACACACACACACACACACACACACACACACGTATACACACACACATACATACATATTATCACTGATTAAAGGAAAGCACACACAAAGGGGGTCTCTCTGCATGGGGGCTCTCACCCTTCAGGGGATCCAGTCCTCCTTTGCCCAACCCCTTGTTCCCACAGGAGGCTCAGCTGTTTGTGCACGAGAGTTTTAAGTCAGCTGCTCAAAGTCAGTGCTGGAATTCTCCTCAAGGATACAATTAGCATGCCAGCAGGCAAAGACTGTGTTTCAAAAGTCAGAGTTCAGGCAATTCTGAACTTTGAAACAATTTTACATGCCGTCATTCAAAGCCTTTTTTCTTCTTCTTCTTCTTCTTGGTAATGATTAATAAATTGTTCTCGAGGCACCTGTTGCCAGCACCTAATTTTCATTGAGCAGTTTGCTGGAGAGCGTGGCCAAGTGTCAGTGTATAGTTCCTGCTTGATGTTGCGGATAATTTTTAGGATATTCTGAATGACATGTGCTAATTATTTAGTACAATAGCTAATTTTATGGCTCTGAAAGGCTGTAACAGAGGGCTGTAATTACTTATAATAGGAATGTCTCGTTTTTTGTTAAAACCAATGTGTGGGAGGCAAAAAAGAAAATAAAGGATAATTTTACACTCTCCTTGGAAGAATGAAATAGTTAATATTTTCAGGACTTGGCTACTAGTAACACCGAAAGACGAACCATATGTCCTGGACGCCCGAGGAAAACATTGTAGCTTAGCAAAACTTACGGCAGCTTCAAAAATACGTGTTTAGAGTTTATTTCTGAAAACAGATGAAAATCTTTGAAAAGTGTGTCTTCGCCGCCACCGTTCTCTAGCAGAGCCCAGTTTTTGGGAAGCCAAGAGGCTGGTCTCTGGATTTTTCTCAGCTAGGGACCCCGAGGCTCTTGGCAGTCCCAGTATTACAGCTCTGCTCCGATGTCACTGCCTGCCTGTGATGCGGACGTGGGGAGAGCGCACCTTATAGGATTCCATTCCAATTTCAGGACTAGCAGACAGTCACGGAGAAAAACAGGTTCCAAGCCCTTCAACCACAACACCAAGAGTTTGAAACACCTGTACTTCCCACTTGGGGCTTCCACTTTGGTGAACTCACGCCCGCCCTCAAAACCGTCAGCCAAAGAACCTCTGAGTCACACAAGACCGTCTACATCCACCTTTTTATAACTGTCACAAACAGGGAGCTGTCTAAATATAGAGGGATGGCTTCCTGACAATGACACATCTCACCCTGGGCCATGCCAATCTCATTAAAATTAGACTCTAACGGTTGAGCACTAAACGGAGCTCAAGACTTAGGAAGGCTACGTTAAAAAAAAAAAAAAAAGGATGCTTATAAAGTTATATGGCAATACAGGGAAAAAAACAGCTAGTCCTGGTTCAGTCGTGGATGTTTTTGGTTTGGGCAGTGGATGCGTGCATACTTTACCTAGCGGGATCCAGTATGAGGCTTCACCAGCTCGGAGTGGCTATTCGCGCCGCGCGGAAGTTTGCCGAAGCATATAGACTTGGAGTCTGATTAATTTTGATGTGTGATGTTTTTATTCGCACATTTTCATGATAAAAGTTTAAAGAGGAATTCTAATTTAAAAAACACACAGAAACAACCCGTGAGAAGGTCAATATTAACATGAGTGGTAAGGTTTCCAGTATTATTCATTTCTCTGATATTCCATAGTGCCTGAGTTTTCATTAAGTGTGTGTGTGTGTGTGTGTGTGTGTGTGTGACTGAATACTCAGGAATAGGAGGAACAGCCACACTCTGAGACCTCCCCAGAGCCTGTTTGTTCAGCATGGCGGAGTCCGTGACTCCCCTCTGAGCGCAGCTTGGCAGAGCCTCCTCGGTCCCTCCACGCCTCCTCACCTCCTGGCTCCCCTGATGTAATTCTCTATTTTTCAACCTTGCACCTTCCCCAGTGCTGTTCCCTTTCCCTGCAGAAGTCCCCTGCTGGAGAGCCTTGTAAGCAATGAGGGCGGCCCCTCTGAGTGTGACAGACAGACACCTGGGGGGTGAGTGTGACAGACAGACACCTGGGGGGTCATCTCCTGAGCACCAAGAAGTCACAGCTACTAAGATGGGGTCTGATCTCAGGTTACCTCCAATGACACAGGTGAAGTCATAGTCCCTTTATCAATTAAAAAAATTTTTTTAGAGAGAGAGAGAGAGAGAGAGAGAGAGAGTGTGTGTGTGTGTGTGTGTGTGTGTGTGTGTGTGTGTGTGTTTTAAGATAAGCTTGAAAGAGTTGCTTCTCTCATACTGTGTGACTCCTAGTGATTGAACTCTGGTCATCAGACTGACCCATCTCAACAACTCCATGAGTTGAAATTTTAAGAAGACTAAGACCACTAGTCTTGCTAAAATCGTAAAAGTGATAAGGGACACCCAGGCTGTGACTCCATGACAGATTAGTGACCTAGTGTGTTCAAGGCCCTTGCTTCAATCCCCAGCAGTACACAAATAAACAAGGAGTGAATGCACTCACCATGGGACTCACACCAAAACCATGGGGCTCATAAAAAAAAAAGAGAGAGAGAGAGAGAGGTGTGACGAGCACACAGGTGACAGTCCTCCCTGTTTGTGTGTCAGGAGGCTTGCAGAAAGGCAGTCTGCACAAGAATGAAGTCTCAAGGAAAGACCACAGAGAAAACAAGCAGTGTCTGTCTGGGTTGAGGACAGAGGCCAAGACCGTCTCTCACCCTTTCTGAGGTTCCTGAAGTGTTTCTCCAGATCTCAGTTTCATGATGTGGAAAGAGGGCCCCTATCTGCCCAGTTTCCCCTTGTGGGGCATTCAGGTGACATCTGAGGCCCACCTGTTCTGTCTGGGCACAACGGATACAGAATGAGCGAGGTCCGTGGGCTCCGAGCTCATGACGCAAAGGACAAGAGGCACAGGGAACGCACAGTGTCCACGTGGTCACACTTGGGAAGTGACATGTCCTGAGAAGTAAAACACGGCGGGGTAGAGGGGAAGAGAGTCCCCAGGCGTGGGTGGGGCCATCTCAGAGCGCCAGAGAAGACCCCTCTGGAAAGTTATGCGGAGCCTTCTGAGAACCACGTGGGATGGACAGAGCAGGCGCAGTGACGATCTTCCTAGGGAAGGCCGGGGCCAGAGCAGACTGGAGGCAGCAGGAACATGCTTGGGCTTCCAGAAAGCAGCCGGAAGTTTCCATTGTGGACATGTGAAACAGAGAAGGGATGGGGCCAGGGATGGCTGAAAATGCAGGGAGGCCGGGGCAGGGGGGGGGTCACAGTCACGCCCCACCCCCACCCCACCCCACCCCAAGCCAGAATTTAACTTCTTTCCGGCAACATTTGAAGCCCACAGCTGTAGCAAATCACACGGTTTTACTCGCCCTCGAAAGGATGACGTGACCATCATCTTTTGGCACAACAGAGAAACGGTTCTTTCAATATTAAAAACAGAAAGGCAAGAACACCGAGGTAGGAACGAGGTGGAACGTAGTCATTCGACAATGCATGTGACTCACCAGCACAAAAACAAACACCGCTTGCCTGCCCTCTCGGGTGGCCTGGCCTACAGTCCCAGCTACTCAGAAGGGTGAACAGGAGGCTCTCCAGTTCAAGGTCTGCCTGGACTACCTACTAAGACTGTTTCTGAATTCAAGCCAACAGGGCAACGTCTTGACCACCTCAAGAGACACAGCTTGGTGGTGGAGTGCCTGCGGAGCACAGGCAAAGCCTTGGGTTCAATGTGCAACACTGAACAAAAGACGAGTGAATAAAAATTGTAAGAAAGGCTCCCTGTGGGGATCTTCCGCATCCCTTTCTCCCTCTGTTTTCTTACTTACCTTCCTGGCTCCCCATCTCCCTCGCACATCGCCTAGTCATTTATGCCAGCAAATGTGACTCAGGAAGCTGCTGCCCCACGGTCTACGGTGGCATTGCCTGCTAATAAAAACAGCAAAGCCATTGGATCGACGATCTTGTTATAAACTAGTGTTGACTGTGAATATAAGCCTTCACCAACTGTGCTGTTTTAAAGAGAGAGAGAGAGAGAGAGAGAGAGAGAGAGAAAGAAAGAAGGAAAGAAAGAAAGAAAGAAAGAAAGAAAGAAAGAAAGATAAGAAAGGAGATAAGATAGATAGATTTGGGGATGTACTTCTGCAAAAACAGCTCCACCAATTCTTTATTAGTATATTAATTATATGACTTCCGAACCCCAAAACAAATGTAACGAAAACGTGAAATATGTCAGGCTGGTTTGCCAAACGCAGAAAGCTATGATGTGTCCCCGTCCTCTGTGCCAATAATATAAATAAGCATTTTTGTGTGTGTGTGAATCGGGCCTCTAAACCAGCACATTCTCTTCCAAATGGCCTTAATATTTATTGTGATGCCAAGGGAATGTCAGCCTTATTTACAGATTATGAAGAAATAATTTAAGGCTCGAGTCGGCTTGCTCTTAGGCAGCAACAAGTTTCTCAATCACGGAAATATTTATTGCGATTCAGTCGGCACACACAACCACCGTCTCCAATAATGAGCAAATCTGATGAAGTTCTAACTGTTTTAAGTCTTGTCAAAATATTTTCTGGTGGGGCTG
This sequence comes from Apodemus agrarius, assembly GCA_964023405.1. Lineage (NCBI taxonomy): Eukaryota > Metazoa > Chordata > Mammalia > Rodentia > Muridae > Apodemus > Apodemus agrarius. The sequence continues at coordinate 17,365,812 of OZ030011.1, forward strand.
GAGTCTTCCTGTGTACGGAGTCACACTATTGATTAAACGATGCCGTGGTAACCTTACCTTTTGTATCCGAAATTTTAACGTAAATTGGTAGCTTTCTGGAAGAGCAAATAAATCATTATACTAAATACAGGCTGTCAGGTGAGCAGAGTGCTTCGCACAACCTTAAAAATTAGGCGTCTTATCTGTGTTCTCTCTAGAATCACTACTTTATTTAGTAACGCGCTAAAATAGAGCCTTTGTGACTGGCTTTGTGGGAAACAGAGACTGAGGCCACAGGAAGACTTTCAAAAGGAAAGAAAATCAGCAAGATGCGGGTTGCGCATGGCAGGGGGCCCCCGCTGAAATGTTTTGGCATGGTTCACGAAGGGGGAGAGAATACCCTGAAAATGTCTAAAATGAGCAGAGAGTGCAGGCTTTTTATCCACCGGATCAGGAGGTTGAGGCAGGAGGATTAGCAAGCTCCAAGCCTGCCTGAGCTATGAAGTGAGTTCAAGCCTGACCTGAGCAATTTAGAGGGAGTCTGTCTCAAAATTATAGACAGGCGACAGACAGACAGACAGACAGACAGACAAATAAATGACTGGGCCTGTAACCCAGCAGTAAAGTACTTCTGGGCATCTGTGAGGAACTTGTTCAATCCCTAGTATATTAAAAAAAAATCAAAATCACTCACAGGCTGACCCCAGCTGATTCCTTTCTAGGTGTCCTGAGCAGACTGTGTGGCCCAGGACCAGCCCACCTACCCAGCCGCTCAAGGTCATGACCCTGGCACCTCCTCAGCCCTCGGGCCTTGTCAGAACTCTCCTGACATGCGTGCTTGTTTTGTTTCTCGAAACCTCCAGAGTGAGATTCCTCTGCACGCACGCAGTTTTCATGCGGTTCAATTCTTCTTTAAGGCAGTCCAACCTGTTCAATTTTAAAGATGTCTTAATTAGTCGGATCCTGATTGGGTGCCTTCCAAAGCTCCTGTTGGCAGCGTCCGATTTCAATTAACACCCCAACTCCACGCTGCAAATGCCCTCGCACTCAGTGGGGCTTTGTCCCCACCCCCTCCCTTGAATGTGCTATTTTGCATGTCTCCTCATACGGACTTGGAGATCTGCTTCCCCAAATAGTGGAAGGTACAAGGCAGAGGGCAGGGTCTGGCCAGTACCTTTCTCTGCTTGCATTCCGGGGAAATGTGATTCTGATCTGTAGCTCTTACCTTCCTGGCTGTAAACTTCAAGAGTATAGGATGTATACATTACCCTAGCCCTCAAAAATAAAAAAAAATAAAAAAAAAAAAATCAGAGACCACGCTTTCCCTCCGAGCGCTGCTGAAGTGCACACAGGAGATAAGGATGCCAACTGACCTGGGTTCGTCTAGTGAGCAGGTGTCAAGCGCCTTCAGACGCCATGCTGCACCGCTAAGCTGCTACCCACACTCACCTCGTGATCCTGACATCACGACCAGCTGCCTTGCAGGTGGGTATACAGGAGTTTAGAATGCTCAGCTGACTGCCCTGTGGCCCAGCAGGCAAAGAAATCAGTCATTGGGAAAATGGCTCGAACTGCGGATGATTACAGTCAGGAAAAGGACCCAGACCCAGAAAGACAACGTCATATGGGTTCCGTTCTATGTAGATCCTTCCTAGATTATTACTATCTTTTTTTTCTAGATCTTTAACTTTTTGGTGTGTGTATGAAGGAGGATATAGGTCAGGAAGATACAGAGAGGCCGTCACTGGGGCAAGGGAGATCCTAAGGGAGTTGGGGGAGGGGGTGGTAGTGAGCATGTACACGCAACAGAGATGCAGGATGGGGGTACTGGTGGGAGGGGGGCAGCAATTGGGGAAGGAATGGGACAGGGGACTGCGGACACACACCAGAAGCTGAGTGTGGCTGAAAGCGTCGACACAGGACCCATGGCAGTGTATGCTGGGCTTCTCCTCTTCTTTCAATCCCCAAATTATCAAGAATGGAAGTTGGGCCTTCATGGCCTACACCTTTAACCTCAGCACTCGGGAGGCAGAGGCAGGCAGATCTCTGTGAGTTCAAGGCCAGCCTGGTCATCTACAATAGGGAGTTAGTTCCACAACAGCCAGGGCTATGTACAGAGACCCTGTCTCAAAACAGCTGAGAGAGAGGGAGGAAGAGAGCCAGGGAGGGAGAGATGGACGGACTGATGGACAGACACAGAGACACAGAGATGGCTTGGTAGGTAAAGTACTTGCTCTGAAAGTGTGCGGATCTGAGTTCGAATCTCCAGTGCCCACATTAAAAAATTATGCAGCCGGGCAGTGGTAGCTCATGTCTTTAATCCCAGTGCTCAGGAGGCAGAGGCAGGCAGATTTCTGAGTTTGAGGCCAGCCTGGTCTACAGAGTGAGTTCCAGGACAGCCAGGGCTACATAGAGAAACCCTGTCTCAAAAAGCAAAACCACAACAACAACCACAACAAAATTATGCATGGTTACATGTGATTGTAACCCATCATATATATTATATATTCATATATATAAATATGTTTTTATATGTGCAAGTACCTGCCCCATACAGGTGTAATACAGATGAACACATATCCATGTAATACATGTGCATACATGTACACAACTGTGTACCTGACACATGCACAGATCTGCCTATACCACATACATGCACATACCTGCATATAACATACACACACACACACATACACACACTCACACACACAGAGCACAGCACACTGACACACGGGCAGAAATAGATATACTCATGATTGGTTATGTCTGGTGATGTATATCTTTGTGTTTAACTTGAACAAGTTTTCTGAAAGGAATGCATTCCAGGAGGACAGCGTCTGTGGCATCCATGCATCTGTCCAACATAAACCCTGGCCAGCTCGTTGATGGCATCAAAGCACATTGGCTGTGAAGCCAGTTTGGAAAACCAGGGCTCCTCACTGTCACCCAGATATTGTCATGATCTATAATAATGTTGTTACCTTGGGGACATGTGGCTAGGGGGCAACTTGTTGTCACACTAGGAAAGGTATAGGTGGTGGCATCCAGGTCACAGAGACATACCTACATGTACCATGATGCACAAGGAACCGCCCCAAGCCTAGGATACCTGTAACGCTTAAGACATCTCTTCAAGGAGTCGCATGGGAGTGGCCAGGTAGAACACGGGAAGTCCCTCACATGGTATCAGTTCTGATCCAGTTCTACATACCTCAGGCTGCATTTCCCTGATGTTAACCATCGCACTGAGATAGAACTTTGATTAATTTTATTCCATTATTAACTCTCGGGAGCTAAGACAACTTGTCTGGAAGTGACATGGTCCCCCCACAGGCGACGCAGGAAGGGGAAGTAAGCAGAATTCACCTTCTCACACTCGGAGGCGACGTCTGGCCCTGGCGCGAGGCAGGGAGGGCAGTGCCATCTGCCAAGCGTGGCCCTGCTGGACCTGTTTTGTCGAGCGTCTACAGTTTGAACACGGTTTGTCTGGCGCCCTTCACAAGCACTACATTAACTTGGGTTCATTTGAAATTCATCATTTCCGAGGAGATACAACACACTGGAGGTTTGGGTTCCGGGATTTTAAATGTCAGGCATTCGCCATGCTGCCGTGGAGACACAGCATCTGGAAGGAGCTGCTTCTTGGAATTTATCTACAAACAGGAACAGCTCCCTCGGAACACATACGACCAGGACCTTGGTGGGCTGCCCTCTTCAAAAAATAGAACTGCTCACGTTAAGAGGGAAGCATCTGCTTTTGTACCACGCCGGCTTGGGATGTATGTGTCTCCCCAGAATTCATGCCCTGAAACCAGGTCCCCCCGTGTCACCGTCAGCATTAAGAAGCGTGCCTCCAGGAGCTGAGAAGGTCATGAGGGCTCAGCTTTCGTGAGCGAAATTGGTATCCTAATTATCCTAATACCAGAGGCCTGGGGGAGTCTGGGAGCACTGTGTCCCCACCCATAGTGAAGATGGCTAGAGTCTGTGCCACCTCTGGAGCAAAGTCTAAGCCCTCAGCAGACATAGTCTGCCGCCATCTTGAAGTTGGATCTCCATCCCAACAAGCCTGTGAGCAACCGATCTCTGTAGTTTAAAAACTGCACTAAGTTATTTTGCTACTGTAGCCCCAGTAGACTGCCTTTCTCAGAACTGGGAGAGGGGCTGGGGAGACAGTTCAGCTGGTGAAGGGCATGCTGGGAAAGCGGGAAGGCCATGAGTTCAACACACGCACTCGTGAAAAATAAAATAATAAAACGGTGCTAGCATTCTTCTGTAACCCCAGCGTGGAGGAAGTGGGGACAGAAGCATCTCTGAGGCTCACTGACCAGCTAGTCTCGCATCAGAGAAGCCCAGAGACCAGTGAGAAACCCTGTCTGCAAAACAAAACCAAACGACAAAACGTGTATTGCTGACAGTAAACCCAATGTGCCGTTTGTCCTTGGTGCATTTGATTAACGTGAGTGAAGGGATTAAATTTCATCATGGATGGAGGGAGAAAAGAAAGGAAAGAAGAAGAAGGAAAGAAAGAAAGAAAGAAAGAAAGAAAGAAGGAAAGGAAGGAAGGAAGGAAGGAAGGAAGGAAGAAGGAAAGAAGGGAAGGAAGGAGAGAAGGAAGGAGGGAGGGAGGAAGGAAGGAAGGAAAGGAAGGAAGGAAAGAAAGAGAAAGAAAGAAAGAAAGAAAGAAAGAAAGAAAGAAAGAAAGAGAAAGAGAGAGAAAGAAAGAAAGAAAGAAAGAAAGAAAGAAAGAGCAGGAAAGAAAGAAAGAGCAGGAAAGAAGGAAGAAAAAGAGGAAGGAAGGAAGGAAGGAAGGAAGGAAGGAAGGAGCCAAGAGGATACTTTTTGATAAGCAACAAGCAATGGAAACCTCTGGCCTCCATGAACACACACACACACACACAAACACAAACACTCCTACATGTCCACATATGCACACACATGCTCACAAGCAGCCACATGTTCTCTCTCTCTCTCTCTCTCTCTCTCTCTCTCTCTCACACACACACACACTCAAATACAAAAAGTGAACAACAAAGCCCCCAGAGACGGCCACCATGGAAAGAGGCTCTCCTTGCATGCTCACAGGAAAGCCAGATTCAGGCCTTCCCTCTTTTCTGCCCTTCAGACACGCCAGGCATGTGTCTAACCCAGAATCATGGTACTTGGTGTTTATTCTAGAATGTTCCTTTGCTGAAACAGTCACTAGGTTCCTGGCTGCGGCCTTCCATGGGGCTTTGTGTCTGGCTCCATAGGGTCCTCTCTTGCTGGAGAGCTCACTGTCACCCTGTCCCTTCCGGGGCCACCTCTACGCTGAACCCAGCATCCTCCATTGCTGGCCCTGACCTCGCAGTCCTGGCTAACACACCACCTGACCTCATGTTTGTCAACACACCTGAACACTCTATGGAGCACACACATGTCAGCACATCTCCTGGTAGCCCACCAACATGTGTGATTTTTATGTTCCTCTCTATCAGTTAAAAGCAAATGTAATGGTTTTTCTTCCCCAGTGGGGGGAAAAAGGCTGAATTGGATGCATTTTCAGCCACTGTTACCTAGAATCTTGGTAGCAAGCGAACCCTCACCCCAAAGAATGCCCTCAACTGACAGTACCCCCCATACAGAGGATTCTGTGCCAACCCAATCCTGCCCAAGTGACCCAACACCAATAATTAATGTTTTGTACAACTATGCATGGAAAAAGCAGCAGGTCAGTGGGCACCAGTGTGTTCAGGCTTGTGCTGGTTACGTTTATGTCAATTTGACACGAGCTGGAGTCATTCTGGAAAGGGAAAACCCACAGTTGAGAACACACTCCCACCAGAACTGGCCTGTGGGTAAGCCCGTGGTGCATTTTTCCCCATTAATGATTGCTATAGAAGGGCCCAGGTCACTGTGCGCAGCGCCACCTCTGAGACTGTGGTCCTGAATGCTCTATGAAAGCAGGCTGAGTAAACCACAATCTCTGCATCAGCTCCTGCCTCCAGGTTCCTGCCCTGCTTGAGTTCCAGCCCTCGCCTCCCTCACTGATGGACAGCTTCTCGCCAAGTTGCTTTGGGACGTGGTGTTTTATCCCAGCAATATAAATGTAACTTGGACACGGGTAAACTATTGCTCCGCCCATTTGACTGTAACTAGGACATGGGTAAACTATTGCTCCACCCATTTGACTGTAACTAGGACACGAGTAAACTATTGCTCTGCCCATTTGACTGTAACTAGGACACGGGTAAACTATTGCTCCGCCCATTTGACTGACTACCTCTGATGAGGCTATGCAGTGGGTGCTGGGAAGTGCCTAGGGATCACAGTGATCACAGAGGGACAAAGCCCCTGCAGAGCCTCCATCAGGATGAGGAGGACCTTCTGCAGAGACACACGCCCAACTCCGTAAGAGTACTCCCCCCACCCCCGCCCACTCGCAGTCAGCCAGCGACATCCCCAGAGGATAAACTACCACTTTGTACAGTGTAATTAAAAGACAGGAAAGAAAAAGAAAAGACCCCCTCAAAAAAAAAAAAAAAAATCAAAAACCCAGACAGCACGAATAATGACAAGGAGCGTCTTTCAGAAGACAGCGACAGGCAGAAAGTTGTGCTCCCAACAAAAGCGGCGCACAATGGCGAGCGCTTCCGTGAATAGCGACCGTGTCTGTCTGACTTTGTGTAGCATGCCACAGACTGCCAAGTACCTGTGGGCGCTTAATACATGCCTTTGAAGAAAGTTGAATGCTGTCATTATTAGATCTGCCATAATGGTTTTTAGTGAATGAACCTTCCTTATCAATCTTGTAAACACAATTTCAATAGTATTAATTCAGCCACCTCTATGCCGAGTACTTTACTCAATACTGGGTCCTCAAACCCTGTCAAAAAAAATAATGCCTTTGATTTTTTTTTTCAGTGTCACATGCCAGAATCAAAGGGAACTTAGCTTATATGGCAGGTTCTCAAAGGGCTAAGGCATACAGGTTCATAAAGAGTCTAGAAGAATTGTTTTCCAGTTTCTGGTCCATGGTAACGTCCTTGTTTTGCATACCAAGTTGAAGGCATCTTTCAAAGTGCTATTTGAGAGTAACAATATAATGATCTAAAAAACAAACAAACAAAGGGCAGTTGTTTCAGAAATAGATGCTTTACAGACTAAATCCCTAGCGATTGACTGGTGAACTAATCATTTCTACTGGGGTAGAAACACCTAAAGCAAAGTGAACCTAGAAACCCTCCTACCCAGGAGACACTTTGGAGACACAAAACAATGTCTCTCATCTCGGGTTCCAAAGGTCATTTCCTTACCCCATGACTTCTTTTAACCTTCAAGGTGTGCTGGCTAGTTTTGTGTCAACTTGACACAAGCTAGAGTTATCGGAAAAGAAGGGACCTCAGTTAAGAAAAGGCCTCCATAAACTTGAGCTGTTGATATGCCGGTATGACGGTATGACATTGTCTTAATTAGTGCTTAATAGGGGAGGGCCCAGCCCGCCGTGGGTGGGACCATCTCTGGATGGGTGGCCATGTCCTAGAAGAAAGCAGGCTGAGCAAGCCAGGGGAAGCAAGCCAGTACGTAGCACTCCTCTACAGCCTCTGCATTAGCTCCTGCCTCTACTTCATGCCCTGCTTGAGTTTCTCACATGACTTCCTTCAGCTGTGGACTACAAATCTGGGACGTGTAAATCAAATAAACCATTTCCTCCCACCTTGCTTTGGTCATGGTGTTTCATCCCAGCAATAGTGACCCTAACCAGGACAAAGGTCAATCTTTGACAGACAGGGATCCCTGTCTGTCCAGTCTACTTGAGACCCGTAGGCGTCATTTCCAACACTCCCTTGACAGTGAGAACCCCAGCCTCACCCTCTGTTTCTCTCCCTCCTTTCTCCCAACCAAGAGTCCACTGGCTGTAAATGGATAGCAGGTAGAAATTTAGTGCTCTGAGTGGGTGTACAGGACCCGGAAACAGAATACAAAGCCTCGCAAGGGAGACAGATCACAGTCAGAGACCAGCAACAAAGGTAAAGGCGCCACTCCAAGACAGTCACAAGGTCAGGTGGGCAACAGGATGCAGGGAACAGAGGATGGTGGGGGACAGAGGGATGGATGCTAGCTTTGGGGAGTGCTCAAAGGCCGTGACAAGCAGGTGCCAGGGGTGGGCAGAGGCATCCTGGTCAAGGAGACTGAGCCTGGCCCACCCAGACTGAAAGAACAAGCGCCTAGAGAGACGCCCATGAGAAATGGGCCTGTGGTAAGCAAGCTCTGGTCAGAGTAAGAAATGTTTGCATCCCACAGAAAAGCCTAGGCTTGAACTGATACAAGTGCGTATGCCCTGGAGCTCACAGTAGGTGCTTTAATTAGTATACACGCGTATGTGAGGCCTGGGGAGTCACTACCTATGCGAAGCTACCAGCGGCCCAACATGGGGTAGACCCAGTAGACCCAGAGCTTAAGATGCCTGAAACCATCTCTTTGAGAAAACTAATTTTCCAATGGATAGGCTACTGCAGGCATGGCCCTGAGGCTTAAGGCCCTGGGCATGGTAACTCTGTACTGGAACAAGAGACACCACGGAGAAGATGCCGTAGAAGACGCTGGCAGATGAATCAGAAGTAGAGCAAGCTTTCAATTCCTGCAGCAGAGCTGCTCCTGGATTGAATGGCCTGACATCAAGGCCCCGACATACCTGTTTGTCACCCCAGTTGCTGAGTGAGTGTACGGGAAGTCATTTTTGCCTCTTTGAACCCGTGGTAGAGCCCAGCCCATTTTCTGTGAAGCTAATGCCGAGAAGACGCCAGGTGACTGAGTCTTCATGACCTCTGACCTTTGCTGTCTCCAGTACCTGTCGGGGTTCCCAGACTGTGTGCTGTGCCCAGCATTACGGACAGTGTCCACTGTGGGTCAGCAAAGGGCGGGATCCATACCTCAGGGGCAGAGGCAACAGGATTATAAGTTGGAGGCCAGGCCAGGTTATAAGAGAGTCTGACAGCTGGGGGGGGGGGGAATGAAGAGGAAAAGACAGAGGGAAGGCAAGGTGGCAGGAGCAGGGGGAGAAAGGGCTGGTGAGGAGCGCCTTCCCTGCTCTTAGGCAGCTCTTGGGTCTGAAGAGCAGCAGCCATGCCGTGGAAGACGGCCTTAGCAGGCGCTGGGGAACATCTCACCTACTCCAAAGGATCCAGAAGGATCCACCTCTGTTATACGAACTAGGTCACTGTTGCTGAGTGAGGAGGGTCAGAATATGAGCCCCGGCGACGTGACTACAGACACCAAGAAAGCGGGGAACATCAAAATGTGGTGGTGGCTGGGGCCACACTTAAAGGGAGGGCAGGAGAGTAAACATGAGGGGGCATGACCAACTCCTGCATGGTCAGGGAAGCGTGCAGAGAGGAAGGCTTGAGAGGGACCTTAAAGAAAGATGGGCGCTCGCCATGCAGGTGAAGAGGGAGAAAAATCCCAGGAGTAGAAGGGGCTGAAAGCTGAGACTGCCATTCCAGTGTGAGACGCAGCATACAGGCCATGTGAACGGGGATCTCTGAAGACCTGGCTGCCCGTGTCACCATCCACTCCGGAGCAGGCACTCAGAGCTGCCTCGGATGGCTCCCGCTGTCACCGCGGGTAATCAGACACAGTGCAGGCTGGAGGCTTCCTTGGAGAGTAATTCTTCAGGAGTCCAAGGGAGGCGAACAAAAGAGAAATTAAACACAATGCTGTGTCGCGAACTTTGACCTCCGTGTCAACTTAGAATTTCAAATAAAATTAGAAGATTTTTCTAATAATTATATGGGATGGCAAATAAGGTCCAGGGCAAGCCCATGTGGCAAAAAAGTGACTAATTGTATTTTGCAAAAAGGCAACCGGGTGCTGACCCTTCCCGGGATAATACTGCAGAGAAACCAGAGAGGAGGAAAGGTTACCAGCAGTTAATGTTAAATAGTGATCCATCCCCCACCCCCGCCCCCCCACCCCCGCCGGCTCCTCCATATTCATAGGGAGCAACTACCATCCATATTCATCGCCAGAGAAAGAGTTTTAAAGTAGCAAACAGGAGCTTGGAAGGTTTCAGTTCTAATCAGAGTGCTTCCCTTGACGGCCGCCACAGGCTTCCCTGCCAAACTCAGAATTAAAGTAAACTAATAAGGAAAAATGGAGGGGGTGTGGAATAGAGCGGGAAGAGACTCCCTTAAGAGAATCAAGGGTGCCTGCTGTCAGGGGTCATCAGCTGGGGGCTGCTCTGTGCACAAGAGCATCCTGGGGGCTCTGGACTGGGTTCCCAGCTATCACAGTCAGAGCCCAGCTCCGGCACAACTCTCTGCCTCGGTTTCCTCTATAGCATGGCCTAACAACAGGACCCGCCTCAAAAGAGAAAATCTAGAAAGCCACGCCTCCGCCCATGTGCTCTGAATGGTGGCCTCGCGGGCTCCTGTCCTTGGCTTAGTAATTCTGCAGGAAAACAAAAGTTAGAATTGAGAGAGAGAGAGAGACAGAGAGACAGAGACAGACAGAGTGACAGAGACAGAGACAGACCGAGAGACAGAGTCAGAGAGACCCAGAGAGAGAGAGAGAGACACAGAGACACAGAAACAGAGACACAGAGACAGAAACACAGGCAGCAAGAAGGAGAGATTTGTATATGACGGAGGACACGGCGGCGGTGGGGGGGGGGGACCCAAGATGCTCACCACATTCCATGTGGTGTTTGCCTTGCCCTCTCCCGACCCACTCCAGGCCCTGAAGGCTCCAGAGAGACTCTGAGTCGGATTTTCTCCAAAATGAAACCCAGCCCAGTAACATGGGCAGGAAGGCAGGAAGTCAAGCGGAGCGCAGGCAGGTGCCTCACAGATTGTGATCTAAGAGCCCTCCGCCCGCCCCCTCCGCCGGGTCGCCCGCGCCCCCGCTCCCAGGCCCCGCGATCAGGGAGATTAGGGGCGCACCAGGCAGACGGGCAGATTCAGAAAGGAAACGCGAAGAGAGCAAAGAAACAAAAAAAAAGAAGCCGAAATAAGCTCAGCTCAGCGCTCAGAAGAAAAACACCAAAGGGTGCTCTCTCTGGAGCCTTGGGGACACCGCGGGTCCTGCCAGGCTGGTGGCCTGAGGTTACCCCTGTCCCCCAGCCACCCTGAGCCTGCGGGAGGGGTCTGCTAAGAGCCAAGCGAAATCTGTTTAAATCGGGTTGCTATTTGGAGAAACCGCATTTGGGAAAGTGCAGGCACTCTGCGGATTTCAACGACTTGTCCAAGGGTGATGCTGAAATGGGTGGCTAGGAAACTCTTGGGGTGTGTACCCCAAGCTGTGAGGCCCTGTGATCGAAGGTGAGAACTACACCCACACCACCTCCCAGGGACCACGGGCCTCCCTGAACGTCAAGGGTTTCCCGGCGGCCAGCCAGGCAGAGCCTCCCAAATGAAATGATTCCTTCCCCAAGGAGAGGACCCAGTAGTAGCCAGCGCTGCCCTTCAGCCCTGCTGGGAAAGAGACCAATGGTAGACATAGCTGACCCAGAGTCTGGTTTCCTAAGTCATCGAAAGTCCTGCTGTTCCTTTGTTGTAAGGCTCTTCACAGTCACTGAGTAAGATTTTTAAAAATAAAAACATAATAATAATTAATAATAATAATAGAAGCAAAACTAAGAAGGAAAATTTAGCACTCAAAGCAGTCTTTAAAGGGAAGCCTGTCCATGTCACCACTGTCCTGGAGCCCCGCCCTGCAGGGAGACCAACCGGAAGCCAGCTGCTCTCAGTCCTCCCGGTTCTGCTGCTCCCTCCTCTACCCCGGGGGATTCTGGGTTTTCTTGAGGTTTTGTTACTTTGTTTTCATTTTGTTTTTAAGGCAAGGCAGGAGATTGTACAGCAACAGGTGGCTGCGCCGAGCTGCAGGCGGCCGCTCCTTCCTTGCCCTGGGCAGCAGCTAGGAGAAGTTGTGCTCACTGTTGGGTTTTCCTATAGTTTTCCTGTAATTCCCGGGGCCCTCCTGCCCTTCCGTAGTCTGTTGAGAATGGGCATGAACCAGATTCCTGAAGTCATGTAAGAGCTCCATTACGTTTTACAAACCTGTAAGAAATTAATTTTTTTAATTGCAATTTTGTTCCAGCCAAACAGGAAACCGAAACGTTAACTCTCTTTTACAACCAAGGACTGTGAAATCGTATAGCTGACCGAGTAAGCAAAAGATTTATAAATAAATGTTTCCAACTGACGCCAGCATGCAGAGGCAGGGTAGATCCTCAACCAGGCCAGGGTAGAGCCTCTTCTCCTTGGTACTGACAGGAGACTGTGTGGCATGGCCAGAAGTGGACATCCTGCGACTTTGCCCCATATATAACCAGGAATAAATGTCTGTCCTGACCCCCTGGGTTCCTTCAGTTGCTGTGGGACAGATCACAGACAGGCCAGCACTCAGCATCCTTGTGACGGTTTCAATAGTGATCCAATCAGGCCTTGAGCAGATTCTTAGGTACTGATGCTGCCTTTTGTCCAGAATGGAGGGTCAATATTCTGAGTCTCATTCTCAGCCCAATCCTATAGGTGATAAAATAAGGTTAAGAAAGACTAGGACACCACACCTCACTCTGGCTGGAGACCCACAGGTTCAGGATGCTGGGGCTCAGGCTGTACCCCAAGCAGGTGTGTGGGGTCGTCCCCCCCCCCAGTTCTTCACGTTATCTGCCTTAGAGTGGTACTCCCATCGTGTGGTAGTTCCGTTCTCAGAGCAGAAGCCACCTCCACCCCTATGGGATTTAAAACTTGCTTTTCTGAGCCTTTGATTGAATGGCACGTTTTGAGACATTCTCGATCCCCCAGGCCCTGTCAGGAAGAACTGTGTGGGGCCCCTTGGACTCGGCAGTGGGAGGGCGGATGTTACACAGTCAGATGCGCGGGTCCAAGCGGAGGTCGGACCTCTGTGATCGCTCGAAGCTGTGCGAGATCACAGCTTCTTGATCAGAAGCGTCTTCATTCTCTGGCAGCCAAGCTCAGAAAACTTGGCCTGGCATACCCTGTTGCTGGGGATTAAGCTTCAGAAAAATTTCCACGATGTTTACAGGCACCTTGTGAGAGGCAGAATAAACGAGCTCTCTCTCTCTCTCTCTCTCTCTCTCTCTCTCTCTCTCGGCAGAGAGGCTGGAGATTTCAGTAAACGGAAGAACAGCAACAACAACAGCCGCAGCAGCAGCAACAACAACAACAAAATCAAATGAGAACAAAAGGAAAAATCAGAGAGATACTTTCTTTTATATAACAGGTTCACTGTGACATTTTTCACAAAGGACTTGGGGGGGAAAAATAAACCTTTGCTTCAAATGAGCAAAAAGCCAGAGATAACATGTCCTAAATGTCTACCTTCTTCGAAGTGGGTTGAATCGTTCTTTTCAGACTAGGAAGTGATCTGTGAGAGAAGCGGCCCTTTGCCACTGAAGGAAGCTAACATGGCTGGCTCAGTCTCCACAGTTAAGAGCAGCTAACAGTCGCGAATCCCACGTAGGCTTGCTTGGGTATTATTTCTATTGTTTTAAGCCACCTGTGCTAAAACAGAGAGGCCAAAAATAGCTTTTCTTTGATGGGCCACACACAAATAAACCCCACACAAGCAGAAACTAACAATGTTCCTCAGCCCTCCAGCCTGAACAATACTCCTGAGAAGCAGTCTTCTAAAGAACTGGTTTTCAAAATGTAACACACTCCCCCCTACCCCCTGCCATAACTTTCATAATCGGGGCTAAAATGGCTTGACTACCCACCCTAAAAATTTCTTGTAAGACCAAGCCAACGCAGAAGTTTTTATGATGAGGGCTGGGGAGGCATATTATGTGTCTAAGTCAGATAAATTCATTTTTAAAAAATAATTCCTGTCAAGTAGATCATTTGTGGCAGGCAGGTTCTCAAGATTTGCAAAGAGTCCTCGCAATTGAACTTCTTGAAATATCTAATAATTTGTTTTAAAATTGGGGACTCGGCATCTGCCCCTCAGAATACACGCAAAGACAATGATTTAAGAGTGATTCAGATCAAGGAGAGGACCCTGGGCCTGGAAAGATTGGATCCAGTTTTGTAGAGAAACTGTGGGGGGAGGGGGAATGATTGGGGAATAGTTGGGGGGGAGAGGAACTATGGGACATAGGGAGGGGGGAACTGGGAAAGGGGAAAGCCTTTGGAATGTAAACATAGAATATAGAAAATAAAAAAAAAATGTTTTCCAAAAAAAAAAAAAGAAGAAGAAAAAAATGACTTTCAAATGTGATAGAGCTGAGCTATCATTGATTTCCTTACAAAATCACCAGTATCAGTATATGGTACTATTTTTGCTCTGTTTATTAGATTTTTCTCTCACTTTTAAAAACATTATGTGAAGAGTAGACCTTTATTTCATTTTAATATATTCTCTTCTAAACAAGCTTCAAAAAGAAATGTACTAATCATAAGATGTGTTTCAAAATGAAAATTGTATATGTCCTTTAGGTCTGCAATAATAAAATAAAAAAAATTATAAAAGTGAAAAAAAAAGAGTGATTCAGATCAGCGGTCCACACGCTGCGCTAAAGACTGTAGTAAGGAGGAATCAGAAGAGGTTTTAAAAATCAGAAAGACGAGGAGACTGGGAAGGAAAGACAAGGAACCTAGGCATAGCTAGGTTCAGTCCCTGCAAGAGGTAGTGGCTGCCTCAGAACGGCCCTCACCAAGACGCCGTTCCCAGCACGGTACCAGGGCGCCCATCTCCCCAGCAGCTGGGTGGGTTCCTATATCTTTTAAATCTGGAATCGTGAAATCTTTCTAAGAACAGTAAGCATGAAGATGTAGGTGACAGACAATCGGGTGTAGTTAAGACACTCTCTGGCTATTCTGTTTCCTCCGTGCCAGAAGCTCCTGAGTGGATGAGGATGCTGGTGCTGGTGGAGTGGATAGAGATGCAGGTGATAGAGGGAGTCCATGAGGATGCAGGAGACGGTGGAGCGGATGGAGATGCAGGTGAGGATGATGGGAGCTGCTGCACACTGAGCTTTGTGAGAAGCAGGAAGCAACACAATGGTGCATGTTCACACCTCCGCTGTCCACCAAGCCCCCCTCCCCCCTCCCCCTCCCCCCCCCCATCCACCGAGCGACTGCCAGACCTCCATTTCTGTCTCAAATTTCCTTTCTTTTCGAGACATCTGAGAGATCCTCAGCTTGGGGCGTTGTCTTGGGGTTTCTATTCCTGTACAAACATCATGACCAAGAAACAAATTGGGGAGGAAAGGGTTTATTCAGCTTACACTTCCACATTGCTGTTCATCACCAAAGGAAGTCAGGACTGGAACTCAAGCAGGTCAGGAAGCAGGAGCTGATGCAGAGGCCATGGAGGGATGTTCCTTACTGGCTTGCTTCCCCTGGCTTGCTCAGCCTGCTCTCTTATAGAACCCAGGACAACCAGCCCAGAGATGGCACTACCCACAGTGGGCCCTCCCCCACTTGATCACTAATTGAGAAAATGCCCCACAGCTGGATCTCATGGAGGCATTTCCTCACCTGAAGCTCCTTTCTCTGTGATAACTCCAGCCAGTGTCAAGTTGACACACAAACCCAGCCAATACAGGTGTGTTCTTAGCTTGTCCTGTCTTTTTTGGTATCTCCATTGCCCCATTTCCCTTGGTTCTTCTAAACTATATCTTTAAGATCCCTGACACCCCTTCAGCCTCAGTCTCTGTGGTTCTCCGTCCCTCCCTTCTCCTCTGCTGCCCTGGCTCCTTTTATCAGAACTAGAGTTAGAAAACACAACGACAAGTGTGCTGCTCACGTCCGGGCTGACCCTTCCCTCCCTGACTTCGATCTGACCACATTCCGGTGGAGAAACACCTGTCATCAGTCAAATATCACTCCTGGGGGAACCGTGGCTTTTTCCTTCCCGTGTCTACTTGCCACCTTCGCAAAGTGTCAACCTGTCCTCTTGGCTCTGACCTCCACCAGATGCGTACTGATAACATCAGTGACCGCATCAGCGAGGCAGTGACGTCATCGGCGAGGCAATGACGTCACCGGCGAGCTAGCAAGGACGTTAACTGAGTTAAGTCCCCTAAAGGTCAAAGGATCGTTGTGTTTCCCTTTCCCGGGAGCCTTCATGAACCCAATAAAAGTCTGGAACCAAGCCTCAGTATAAGATTGTTATTTAAGGAATTAGCAGGAGCCGAGGTGCAGCTCCCGGGCTGATCACGTCACGTGGGTGGATCCTGGACTCCATCTGCAACAAGTGAGAGCCGCACACTCGGTACAGGTCACATTTCAGAAAGGACACCGCCTCTCTTTAAATTATTTGGGAGATGCCCGGATGTGCCCCGCATCGGGCTGCACCTTGAGATGCAGTTTCTGTGACGTTCCACCGAAGTTCTCACTTAAAGTTTATTTTCACAACGTGGGTGAGGATCTCTTTTCTCAGGTCAATGAAACAAACGTCTCGCTGACTACAGCAAGGAGCCGCGGCTCGCAGTCCTCACGTCTTTCTTTAAACAGTCGGCCCTCTCTCGCCAGAACGTTTACCCAGCAAGTTGCTCACGATTTGACACGCATGTAATTTAGCAAGATTGATTTCATTATACAATTAAAAAAAAAAAAAAAGGAAAGGAAAAGAAAAAAAAAATTCTCGAATCGTGATTGTCAAATAATGATTGTTCTGCTGAGGAGTTTTGATGTTCCGAGAGTAGCCTTATCAATTTAACTCGATCAGCCTGCAAAATGTTCAAAGCAAAAAAAAAAAAAAAAAAGATGCTTGGCCCGGAAAGGAGACAACGCAGAGGAGGGTTCTGATAGGAGCTCAGTGGGAAAGTGTGTGCAGGGAACACGGGTCCTTTCCCTCATCGCCACCAGATAATTTGATTGATTAGTCTCCTATGCATAAAAAAATGATGAAGGGGTGGTGTCAGATGAGAAATTTAATATTTGTTAGGAGTCTGCTACAAGCCCCCGGGATGAAACATTTCGCTGTTTCTTAGCCATTTAAACAGGCTGGTCACCATATCCCTAGAACACACTAAGAAACAAATTATTAGCACAGAGAGGTTAAGTTACTCGTTGGAGGTCACTCAGCATTTGCTCTTATACATTAACTATCTTCTTCTCCAGCCTCAAATTGCTTCTTGCCTGAAATCACCCTTTCCCCCACCCCCACCTACCAATAGTTTTCATTACACGAGAGTGCGCCCAGAGAGGGAAATGTCTCCCAAGCCTCGAGACAAGCCTTAGCAGTTAGCAGACCACTGTCTGTGCTTCTTAAAGATGTCTCTCTTCTGCACACGTTAATGTCTAAAACTCCCAAATACCGGGGCAGGAAAGCCCGAAGGCTACTGGCAGCCCCCATTCCGGGATCCTTGAGAACCTGTGTCTCTGGGTGGCACAGGCCACATGTTCTTGGTCTCTAGGCGGCTAACGCAGCCCTCACCCCCCCACCCCCGCCCCAGCACCACCCACACCCAAGCGCTTCCTTGACAATCCTCTCCTCTCCTCCCCCAAACACAATGGAAAGTTAATTGAGTGTTTTATGCCTTCGAAATATCAAAGAAATGAAAAGAAGGCAGGTTTCAACCATATTTCAATAATACGTGCATTAATTTTTACCTTTTACTGACATTTGCACTAATTTCCTTAAATGCTCTCTCGGGTTCTTTTTTGATCTGTCTGGCTTTGTTGGGCTCGTGATAAAGGCTTACTTCAAATGCAAAAAGATTAACTCTCTTTTCCTTCATAGAACAATTACGGATTGTATGATGTCTCCATCATGAAAGAGAGCCCGGGCAGACGGGGAGAGTCGCGAGAGTTTATTATAAAAGTGGCAGTAATAATTCTAATTACTTTACTCTAAAAGATATCAAAATTGTCCCCCCTCGCCAAATGCATAGTGGCGTTCAGAAATTGTTGTGGGTTTTTTTTTTTTTCAAAAAAAAAAAAAAACAAAACAAAAAAAAAAACAAATGGGAGCAACATGTTTAATTTGATTTGGGTCATTGTCTTAAAAGTCTCACCGCTGCCATACCGTCCACATTCCCTAACCCCTGGCTGGTTTATGAAAAAAATCGAAGGGAGCGCAGAATGGCTTCCCTGCACAACATTCAAAGTGAACTAGAAATGATAACTCCGCATACTATTTGTAGCTCACTATTTAAAGCCCAGGAAAAACAAAGAATAAAATCCTTTAATTTTGTCAAGCGGGTGCGATGTTTAAATTCAGCAGTGACTACAGTTCAAAAGACCAGATGTTCTCTTGTATTTATATAATTTTTTTTTTTTGCACAATAGTTTACCAGTGGCAAAAAAAAAAAAAAAAATCAAAGCACATTGTTGAATTTGGTATTTCTATGACACACACACACACACACACACACACACACACATTCACTCACATGCACACAAAATCTGGAGATTGTATTATATTAAATTAATTCTAATTTTATTAAAGCCAGAGAGAGAAAGAGACAGAAATAAATGGAGAGACGGCCGTATTAATCTTATACTAAATTAAGTCCAAGAATAAGAGACAACATTGATCTGAGAATGAAAAGCCACTGCTCTAATGCATTCGGGCTAACGGGGAGAAGCCGGGCGGTTTGACCTGTTGTCCGTCTATTTCAAGATGAACATTTGTTAAATTCTAATGAAAAAAATGCTGCACTTAAACTCTGGCAAGGAGACAATTCTGCCTCCCGCTAACCCTGCCATGACTCCAAAAAAAAAAAAAGGGTCTAGAATTTAAACCGTGAAAGATAGAAAAAAAAAGAAAAAGAAAAAAAGCTTTACCTCGAGGAATAAACATTTTTAAAAACAGTCTTCTAGGAGGACGCATGTGGTAATAAAATTAGATGTTCAAAAAAAAATTGCCCAAAATTAAGAAGCCCTGATTTTTAATTAGTTACATGCAGTCAGGTGGGACTTGGTGTGGTCCTAGCAATGTAAGACTTCTTTGACAGTAAATATATTAATTTTTTAAAGGCCCTTTTAGTGAAAGCCACTCACCTAGGACCGAATGTTCTGCCACACAGCACAGCAGGGGAAAGCCGTGGATTCTTACATGTCTATCTGTCTGGTTCTCTGCGCTCATACAGTAAATGTGGAAACGGTTACCAGGAGAAAAAGTAATGTAAACATCATGCAAAGAGAGTAGAAAGTCTGCCTTGCTTAATGTTATCCAGAAACAATTTAACTCTCACTAAGGAGACGAAAAGACAGACAGGAAGGGAGGGAGGGAGGGAAGGAAGGAAGGAAGGAAGGAAGGAAGGAAGGAAGAAAGGAAGGAAGGAAGGAAGGGAGAGAAGGGGGAGGGAAAGGAGAGGGACGGAGGGAGGGAAGAAGGGAGGGAGGAAAAGAAGAAGGGGGAGGAAGGAGGGAAAGAGCATCCACCTTTGTCTGAGGCAGCTCTTTGAAAGAACGGAAAGAGGACGTCTCATTGCTCCCAGGAACATGGTAACCCTCTAATGGAGTACCCAGGTGCAGGAGCTGGTGTGTGTGACCTACACATTAGCATCCTGGGTGGCCCCCTCTTTCCATCTATGGAGAACCAACTCTATATAGGCACCTTTGCACCTGCCATTTGGGTTCCAGGATGCTGGCCCCATGTCCCTGGACGCCCTGTGGGGACGGTGACAAACCAGAACACTGCAGGTGGCAGGCATCTCAGAAACACCGTCCGGGAAACCCAGGCCTGCACATTTTTGTTGACAGCTGGGCTGTGTCTTACATGCTGGGAACCGAAGAGACTCAGTATACATTCGCTCGTTAAATAAACACGTACATTGCAGAGAAGCAGGTGCCATATCCAACATCCTCTCTGACGAGAACTCTCTAGAACTACAGTATTTATGAAATGACAGCTTCACTCTCTGGGCTAGGTGACAGGAAGCTTCTTTCAGAAACCACTGCGGAATCTCAGCAAAACTGAGAACAAACTGACCTCCCCCGGGGCTCCTGAAGTGCCACCTGGCTGTCCCCAAGAAGGTACGACCCTGAAAGCTCTGGGGTCACACCTCCTGTCTCACCACGCCCCCCCAGAATGAGTAGCTTCTCCAGCAACACGCCCCGCTCACAGGAGCACACTGTTCCGTTAGCAGTTTGTGCTCGGTGGGAAAGAAGGCAGGCGAATTAGTCCTTGCCAAAACGGCAAATGTGGCTCTCCGCAAGCAAGACACTGTCAGGAACAGTTGCTAATTTATTTTAAGTGCCCCCTGAGTTTTTAATTTATCTGGAAAAAATAAATAGATAAATCTGAGACTCTCACTGCCAACCCAGCCCAGCGCTGGGTCTGCAGTGGCGGTGGAGGTTGGGGCGGGGGCGTTGGGGGGGGGGGTGACAGAGACTGTCTGCCTCGCCTCGGAGAGAAGTGTCAGAATGTTCAGCCAATGAGGCAGGGCGGGTGAGCGCCCATCCGGGCTGCATTAGAAGTGGATATATATCAAATTTGTAAAGAGCTGACCTTTCATGTTCCTAAATTGGCTGGAGACCCACATACAAAAAAAAAAAAAAAAAAGTCTTTTTTTTTCTTTCTCCAGATAGTCTGCAGTTCCAAACAGTACTGCAGGCTTCTCCAAGCCCGGATTCCACAGGAAGCTTGGAATGCAATCCGTCTAGTTTAGAAACGCATTACCCGGAGTGAGGGGCCCAACGAATATTATCGTTTCATAAATATGCAGATTTTGTTTATTTAAACATTTTTTATGACACTTTGTGTTTTCCTAAATTGGGTCATCATTTTAATATAATTGGAATCTGATATGTGTCCTGTTTTCTTTGAAAGCCATCTGGTTCGTTTTTTGACTTTCAGAAACCAATTATTTGTGGCAATATTGGGCCTTGTGGTGGCTCCTTATGAACCAAAACGTGGCTTGAGAGCTTTGCGTCCAGGAAGCCCAAGGCTGTGCTCGGAGGCCTCCTGGCTTCCCATCTCCAGGAAGGTGGAGTTAACTCAATCTGCACGCCACGAAGATCTCACACCCAGAATCCACAATCTTCACATGAGAAGAAAACTGAGTTGGTCCCTCAGATTCGGGATCTTGGAAGGAAAGTGCGGATGGCCAGTGGCTTCCTGTCTGGTTAAGATGACAGAGCCACAGGGACATCCAGATCCAGAGTGCCCTGGGTAGAGGGTGTCTGTGTGTTACGTGTGCCTCGCACAACTCTGAGTATTCCTGGCTGATGCTAAAGGCATCTCTGCTAACCAGTGTAGATTCCAGAACGAAATCAAATACAGTGAGTGAGCGAGTGGGTGTGACTGCTAACAAAGTCTCCACAGCAGGGTGGCTGGAAAAAATGTGTACACACAGACACACACATGCACACGCATGCACACACAGACACAAATATACACATGCACATACACAGATACACACAGACACACGCAGACACATGCATATACACACCACAGACACATGAAAATATACATATACATGCATACACACAGATACACACATGCACACACAGACACACACAGACACAAATATATACATGCACACACACAGATACACACAGAC